>JAHZSQ010000033.1:0-84227 GCA_022405105.1 Aristolochia contorta
GATTTAGAGCAACATCAGATTGATGTCAAAATTGTGTTTCAAAATGGAGAAATTGAAAAAACAATTTACATGGCACAACCAGAAAACTTTGTACCGCGTGATCCGAAGACTAGGGTTTGCAACAAAAGCTATTCAAAAGGTAATGTCAAAAAAAATGAGGCTTGTCTACTCGCTAAAGGTTTTCCAGAAAAAAAGGGCATTGACAACAAAAAACTCTCTCCGTTGTCTTTGAAAGATTATTTTAGAACCATATTGGCACTGGTAGCTCATTTTGATTTAGAGCAACATCAGATTGATGTCAAAATTGTGTTTCTAAATGGAGAAATTGAAAAAACAATTTACATGGCACAACTAGAAAACTTTGTACTGCGTGATCCGAAGACTAGGGTTTGCAACAAAAGCTATTCAAAAGGTAATGTCAAAAAAAATGAGGCTTGTCTACTCGCTAAAGGTATTCCAACAAAAAAAGGGCATTGCCAACAAAGCAAGTCTCTCCTTTGTCTTTGAAAGATTATTTTAGAACCATATTTGCTTTGGTAGCTCATTTTGATTTAGAGCAACATCAGATTGATGTCAAAATTGTGTTTCAAAATTGAGAAATTGAAAAAACAATTTACATGGCACAACCAGAAAACTTTGTACCGCGTGATCCGAAATCTAGGGTTTGCAACAAAAAGCTATTCAAAAGGTAATGTCAAAAGATAAGAGGCTTGTCTACTCGCTAAAGGTTTTACAAGAAGAAAAAGGGCATTGACAACAAAAAACTCTCTCCGTTGTCTTTGAAAGATTATTTTAGAACCATATTGGCACTGGTAGCTCATTTTGATTTAGAGCAACATCAAATTGATGTCAAAATTGTGTTTATAAATGGAGAAATTGAAAAAACAATTTACATGGCACAACTAGAAAACTTTGTACCGCGTGATCCGAAGACTAGGGTTTGCAACAAAAGCTATTCAAAAGGTAATGTCAAAAGAAATGAGGCATGTCTACTCGCTAAAGGTTTTCCAACAAAAAATGGTGATTGCAAACAAAGAAACTCTCTCCTTTGTCTTTGAAAGATTATTTTAGAACCATATTGGCACTGGTAGCTCATTTTGATTTAGAACAACGTCAGATTGATGTCAAAATTGTGTTTCTAAATGGAGACATAGAATAAAACAATTTACATGGCACAACCAGAAAACTTTGTACCGCGTGATCCGAAGACTAGGGTTTGCAACAAAAGCTATTCAAAAGGTAATGTCAAAAGAAATGAGGCTTGTCTACTCGCTTACAAGAAGGAAAGGGGCATTGACAACAAAGAAACTCTCTGCGTTGTCTTTGAAAGATTATTTTAGAACCATATTGGCACTTGTAGCTCATTTTGATTGAGTGCAACATCAGATTGATGTCAAAATTGTGTTTCTAAATGGAGAAATTGAAAAAATCAATTTACATGGCACAACCAAAAAACTTTGTACCTCGTGATCCGAAGACTAGGGTTTGTAACAAAAGCTATTCAAAAGGTAATGTCAAAAGAAATGACGCTTGTCTACTCGCTAAAAGTTTTTCCAAAAAAAAGGGCATTGACAACAAAGCAACTCTCTCTCCGTTGTCTTTGAAAGATTATTTTAGAACCATATTGGCACTGGTAGCTCATTTTGATTTAGAGCAACATCAGATTGATGTCAAAATTGTGTTTCTAAATGGAGAAATTGAAAAAACAATTTACATGGCACAACAGAAAACTTTGTACCGCGTGATCCGAAGACTAGGGTTTGCAACAAAAGCTATTCAAAAGGTAATGTCAAAAGAAATGAGGCTTGTCTACTCGCTAAAGGTTTTACAAGAAGAAAAAGGGCATTGACAACAAAGAAACTCTCTCCGTTGTCTTTGAAAGATTATTTTAGAACCATACAGGCACTTGTAGCTCATTTTGATTTAGAGCAACATCAAATTGATGTCAAAATTGTGTTTCTAAATGGAAAAATTGAAAAACAAATTTACATGGCACAACCAGAAAACTTTGTACCGCGTGATCCGAAGACTAGGGTTTGGAACAAAAACTATTCAAAAGGTAATGTCAAAAGAAATGAGGCTTGTCAACTCGCTAAAAAGGTTTTAAAAAAAACAACAAAAAAGGGCATTGACAACAAAGAAAACTCTCTCCTTTGTCTTTGAAATATTATTTTAGAACCATATTGGCACTGGTAGCTCATTTTGATTTAGAGCAACATCAGATTAATGACAAAATTGTGTTTCTAAATGGAGAAATTAAAAAAACAATTTACATGGCACAACCAGAAAACTTTGTACCGCGTGATCCGAAGACTAGGGTTTGCAACAAAAGCTATTCAAAAGGTAATGTCAAAAGAAAATGAGGCTTGTCTACTCGCTAAAGTTTTTTCCAAGAAAAAAAAGGGCATTGACAAACAAAGAAACTCTCTCCGTTGTCTTTGAAAGATTATTTTAGAACCATATTGGCACTGGTAGCTCATTTTGATTTTGAGCTTCATCAGATTGATGTCGAAATTGTGTTTCTAAATTGAGACATTGAAGAAACAATTTACATGGCACAACCAGAAAACTTTGTACCGCGTGATCCGAAGTCTAGGGTTTGCAACAAAAGCTATTCAAAAGGTAATGTCAAAAGATATGAGGCTTGTCTACTCGCTAAACGTTTTACTACAAAAAAAGGGCATTGACAACAAAGAAACTCTCTCCGTTGTCTTTGAAAGATTATTTTAGAACCATATTGGCACTGGTAGCTCATTTTGATTTAGAGCTACATCAGATTGATGTCAAAATTGTGTTTCTAAATGGAGACATTGAAAAAAAACAATTTACATGGCACAACCAGAAAACTTTGTACAGCGTGATCCGAAGTCTAGGGTTTGCAACAAAAGCTATTCAAAATGTAATGTCAAAAAAATGAGGCTTGTCTACTCGCTAAAGGTTTTACCAAGAAAAAGGGCATTGACAACAAAGAAACTCTCTCCTTTGTCTTTGAAAGATTATTTTAGAACCATATTGGCACTGGTAGCTCATTTTGATTTAGAGCTACATCAGAATGATGTCAAAATTGTGTTTCTAAATTGAGACATTGAAGAAACAATTTACATGGCACTATCAAAAAACTTTGTACCGCGTGATCCGAAGTCTAGGGTTTGCAACAAAAGCTATTCAAAAGGTAATGACAAAAGATAAGAGGCTTGTCTACTCGCTAAAGGTTTTCTAGAAGAAAAAGGGCATTGACAACAAAAAATCTCTCTCCGTTGTCTTTGAAAGATTATTTTAGAACCGTATAGGCACTGGTAGCTCATTTTGATTTAGAGCAACATCAGATTGATGTCAAAATTGTGTTTCTAAATGGAGAAATTGAAAAAACAATTTACATGACACAACCAGAAAACTTTGTACCGCGTGATCTCAAGACAAGGGTTTGCAACAAAAGTATTCAAAAGGTAATGCAAAAGAAATGACGCTTGTCTACTCGCTAAAGGTTTTCCAAAAAAAAAGGGCATTGACAACAAAGAAACTCTCTCCGTTGTCTTTGAAAAATTATTTTAGAACAATATTGGCACTGGTAGCTCATTTTGATTTTGAGCTACATCAGATTGATGTCAAAATTGTGTTTCTAAATGGAGAAATTGAGAAATTGAAAAAACAATTTACATGGCACAACCAGAAAACTTTGTACCGCGTGATCCGAAGACTATGGTTTGCAACAAAAGCTATTCAAAATGTTATGTCAAAAAAAATGAGGTTTGTCTACTCGCTATAGGTTTTACAAGAAGAAAAAGGGCATTGACAACAAAGAAACTCTCTCCGTTGTCTTTGAAAGATTATTTTAGAACCATATTGGCACTGGTAGCTCATTTTGATTTAGAGCAACATCAGATTGATGTCAAAATTGTGTTTCTAAATGGAGAAATTGAAAAAACAATTTACATGGCACAACCAGAAAACTTTGTACCGCGTGATCCGAAGACTAGGGTTTGCAACAAAAACTATTCAAAAGGTAATGTCAAAAGAAATGAGGCTTGTCTCTACTCGCTAAAGGTTTTCCAAGAAAAAAAAGGGCATTGACAACAAAGAAACTCTCTCCGTTGTCTTTGAAAGATTATTTTAGAACCATATTGGCACTGGTAGCTCATTTTGATTTAGAGTTACATCAGATTGATGTCAAAATTGTGTTTCTAAATGGAGATATTGAAAAAAAAAAACAATTTACATGGCACAACCAGAAAACTTTGTACAGCGTGATCCGAAGAAGACTAGGGTTTGCAACAAAAGCTATTCAAAAGGTAATGTCAAAAAAAGAAATGAGGCTTGTCTACTCGCTAAAGGTTTTCAAAAAAAAAAGGGCATTGACAACAAAGAAACTCTCTCCTTTGTCTTTGAAAGATTATTTTAGAACCATATTGGCACTGGTAGCTCATTTTGATTTAGAGCATCATCAGATTGATGTCAAAATTGTTTTTCTAAATGGAGAAATTGAAAAAAAACAATTTACATGGCACAACCAGAAAACTTTGTACCGCGTGATCCGAAGACTAGGGTTTGCAACAAAAGCTATTCAAAAGGTGTCAAAAAAAAGAAATGAGGCTTGTCTACTCGCTAAAGGTTTTAACAAAAAAAAAAAGGGCATTGACAACAAAGAAACTCTCTCCGTTGTCTTTGAAAGATTATTTTAGAACCATATTGGCACTGGTAGCTCATTTTGATTTAGAGCAACATCAGATTGATGTCAAAATTGTGTTTCTAAATGGAGAAATTGAAAAAACAATTTACATGGCACAACCAGAAAACTTTGTACCGCGTGATCCGAAGACTAGGGTTTGCAACAAAAGCTATTCAAAAGGTAATGTCAAAAAAAAAAATGAGGCTTGTCTACTCGCTAAAGGTTTTCCAAGAAAAAAAGGGCATTGACAACAAAGAAACTCTCTCCTTTGTCTTTGAAAGATTATTTTTAGAACCATATTGGCACTGGTAGCTCATTTTGATTTAGAGCAACATCAGATCAGATTGATGTCAAAATTGTGTTTCTAAATGGAGAAATTGAAAAAAACAATTTACATGGCACAACCAGAAAACTTTGTACCGCGTGATCCGAAGTCTAGGGTTTGCAACAAAAGCTATTCAAAAGGTAATGTCAAAAAAATGAGGCTTGTCTACTCGCTAAAGGTTTACCAAAAAAAAGGGCATTGACAACAAAGAAACTCTCTCCGTTGTCTTTGAAAGATTATTTTAGAAACCATATTGGCACTGGTAGCTCATTTTGATTTAGAGCAACATCAGATTGATGTCAAAATTGTGTTTCTAAATGGAGAAATTGAAAAAACAATTTACATGGCACAACCAGAAAACTTTGTACAGCGTGATCCGAAGACTAGGGTTTGCAACAAAAGGTATTCAAAATGTTATGTCAAAAAAAAAATGAGGCTTGTCTACTCGCTAAAAGGTTTTCCAAAAAAAAGGGCATTGACAACAAAGAAACTCTCTCCTTTGTCTTTGAAAGATTATTTTAGAACCATATTTGCTTTGGTAGCTCATTTTGATTTAGAGGAACATCAGATTGATGTCAAAATTGTGTTTCAAAATGGAGAAATTGAAAAACAATTTACATGGCACAACCAGAAAACTTTGTACCGCGTGATCCGAAGACTAGGGTTTGCAACAAAAGCTATTCAAAGGTAATGTCAAAAAAAGAAATGAGGCTTGTCTACTCGCTAAAGGTTTTCCTACAAAAAAAAGGGCATTGACAACAAAAAACCTCCCTCCGTTGTCTTTGAAAAATTATTTTAGAACCATATTGGCACTGGTAGCTAATTTTGATTTAGAGCTACATCAGATTGATGTCAAAATTGTGTTTCTAAATGGAGAAATTGAAAAAAAACAATTTACATGGCACAACCAGAAAACTTTGTACCGCGTGATCCGAAGACTAGGGTTTGCAACAAAAGCTATTCAAAAGGTAATGTCAAAAAAAAATGAGGCTTGTCTACTCGCCAAAGGGTTTCCAAAAAAAAAGGGCATTGACAACAAAGAAACTCTCTCCTTTGTCTTTGAAAGATTATTTTAGAACCATATTGGCACTGGTAGCTCATTTTGATTTAGAGCAACATCAGATTGATGTCAAAATTGTGTTTCTAAATGGAGAAATTGAAAAAACAATTTACATGGCACAACCAGAAAACTTTGTACCGCGTGATCCGAAATCTTGGGTTTGCAACAAAAGCTATTCAAAGGGTAATGTCAAAAGATAAGAGGCTTGTCTACTCATAAAAGGTTTTACTATAAGAAAAAGGGCATTGACAACAAAGAAACTCTCTCCGTTGTCTTTGAAAGATTATTTTAGAACCATATTGGCACTGGTAGCTCATTTTGATTTAGAGCAACATCAGATTGATGTCAAAATTGTGTTTCTAAATGGAGAAATTGAAAAAACAATTTACATGGCACAACAGAAAACTAAAACTTTGTGTACCGCGTGATCAGAAGACTAGGGTTTGCAACAAAAGCAATTGAAAAGGTAATGTCAAAAGAAATGACGCTTGTCTACTCGCTAAAGGTTTTCCAACAAAAAAAGGGCATTACCAACAAATAAACTCTCTCCTTTGTCTTTGAAAGATTATTTTAGAACCATATTGGCACTGGTAGCTCATTTTGATTTAGAGCAACATCAGATTGATGTCAAAATTGTGTTTCTAAATGGAGAAATTGAAAAAACAATTTACATGGCACAACTAGAAAACTTTGTACTGCGTGATCCGAAGACTAGGGTTTGCAACAAAAGCTATTCAAAAGGTAATGTCAAAAAAAATGAGGCTTGTCTACTCGCTAAAGGTTTTACAACAAGAAAAAGGGCAATGACAACAAAGAAACTCACTCCGTTGTCTTAGAAAGATTATTTTAGAACCATATTGGCACTGGTAGCTCATTTTGATTTAGAACTACATCAGATTGATGTCAAAATTGTGTTTCTAAATTCAGACATTGAAGAAACAATTTACATGGCACAACCAGAAAACTTTGTACCGCATGATCCGAAGTCTAGGGTTTGCAACAAAAGCTATTCAAAAGGTAATGTCAAAAAAAATGAGGCTTGTCTACTCGCTAAAGGTTTACTACATGAAAAAGGGCAATGACTACAAAGAAACTCTCTCCTTTGTCTTTGAAAGATTATTTTAGAACCATATTGGCACTGGTAGCTCATTTTGATTTAGAACTACATCAGATTGATGTCAAAATTGTGTTTCTAAATGGAGAAATTGAAGAAACAATTTACATGGCACAACCAGAAAACTTTGTACAGCGTGATCCGAAGTGTAGGGTTTGCTACAAAAACTATTCAAAAATTAAAGTCAAATGATATGAGGCTTCTCAACTCGCTAAAGGTTTAACTACAAAAAAATAGGGCATTGACAACAAAGAAACTATCTTTGTTGTCTTTGAAAGATTATTTTAGAACCATATTGGTACTGGTAGCTCATTTTGATTTAGAGCTACATCAGATTGATGTGAAAATTGTGTTTCTAAATGGAGAAATTGAAAAACAATTTACATGGCACAACCAGAAAACTTTGTACCGCGTGATCCGAAGACTAGGGTTTGCAACAAAAGCTATTCAAAAGGTAATGTCAAAAGAAATGAGGCTTGTCTACTCGCTAAACGTTTTCCTACAAAAAAAGGGCATTACAAACAAAGAAACTCTCTCCTTTGTTTTTGAAAGATTATTTTAGAACCATATTGGCACTGGTAGCTCATTTTGATTTAGAGCAACATCAGATTGATGTCAAAATTGTGTTTCTAAATGGAGAAATTGAAAAAACAATTTACATGGCACAACCAGAAAACTTTGTACCGCGTGATCCGAAGACTAGGGTTTGCAACAAAAGCTATTCAAAAGGTAATGTCAAAAGAAATATGGCTTATCAACTCGCTAAAGGTTTTACGGCAAAAAAAGGTGATTGACAACAAAGAAACACTCTCCATTGTCTTTGAAAGATTATTTTAGAACCATATTGGCACTGGTAGCTCATTTTGATTTAGAGTTACATCAGATTGATGTCAAAATTGTGTTTCTAAATGGAGACATTGAAAAAAACAATTTACATGGCACAACCAGAAAACTTTGTACCGCGTGATCCGAAGTCAAGGGTTTGCAACAAAAGCTATTCAAAATGTAATGTCAAAAAAAATGAGGTTTGTCTACTCGCTAAAGGTTTTACAAGAAGAAAAAGGGCATTGACAACAAAGAAACTCTCTCCTTTGTCTTTGAAAGATTATTTTAGAACCATATTGGCACTGGTAGCTCATTTTGATTTAGAGCAACATCAGATTGATGTCAAAATTGTGTTTCTAAATGGAGAAATTGAAAAAAACAATTTACATGGCACAACCAGAAAACTTTGTACCGCGTGATCCGAAGACTAGGGTTTGCAACAAAAGCTATTCAAAAGGTAATGTCAAAAGAAATGAGGCTTGTCTACTCAAAAAAGGTTTTCAACAAAAAAAAAGGGCATTGACAACAAAAAACCTCCCTCCGTTGTCTTTGAAAGATTATTTTAGAACCATATTGGCACTGGTAGCTCATTTTGATTTAGAGCAACATCAGATTGATGTCAAAATTGTGTTTCTAAATGGAGAAATTGAAAAAAACAATTTACATGGCACAACCAGAAAACTTTGTACCGCGTGATCCGAAGACTAGGGTTTGCAACAAAAGCTATTCAAAAAGGTAATCAAAAAAAATGAGGCTTGTCTACTCGCTAAAGGTTTTCCAAAAAAAAAGGGCATTGACAAACAAACAAACTCTCTCCTTTGTTTTTGAAAGATTATTTTAGAACCATATTTGCTTTGGTAGCTCATTTTGATTTAGAGCAACATCAGATTGATGTCAAAATTGTGTTTATAAATGGAGAAATTGAAAAAACAATTTACATGGCACAACTAGAAAACTTTGTACAGCGCGTGATCCGAAGACTAGGGTTTGCAACAAAAAGCTATTCAAAAGGTAATGTCAAAAGATATGAGGCTTGTCTACTCGCTAAAGGTTTTACAACAAAAAAAGGGCATTGACAACAAAGTAACTCACTCCGTTGTCTTTGAAAGATTATTTTAGAACCATATTGGCACTGGTAGCTCATTTTGATTTAGAGCAACATCAAATTGATGTCAAAATTGTGTTTATAAATGGAGAAATTGAAAAAAAACAATTTACATGGCACAACCAGAAAACTTTTTGTGTACCGCGTGATCCGAAGACTAGGGTTTGCAACAAAAGCTATTCAAAAGGTAATGTCAAAAGAAATGAGGCTTGTCTACTCGCTAAAGGTTTTCCAACAAAAAATGGTGATTGCAAACAAAGAAACTCTCTCCTTTGTCTTTGAAAGATTATTTTAGAACCATATTGGCACTGGTAGCTCATTTTGATTTAGAACAACGTCAGATTGATGTCAAAATTGTGTTTCAAAATGGAGACATAGAATAAAACAATTCACATGGCACAACCAGAAAACTTTGTACTTCGTGATCCGAAGTCTAGGGTTTTCAACTAAAACTATTCAAAAGATTATGTCAAAAGATATGAGGCTTGTCTACTCGTTAAAGGTTTTCCTACAAAAAAAGAGGGCATTGACAAAGAAGAAACTCCCTCCGTTGTCTTTGAAAGATTATTTTAGAACCATATTGGCACAGGTTGCTCATTTTGATTCAGAGCTACATCAGAATGATGTCAAAATTGTGTTTCAAGATGGAGAAATTGAACGAAACAATGACATGGCATTACCAGAAAACTTTGTACCGCGTGATCCGAAGACTAGGGTTTGCAACAAAAGCTATTCAAAAGGTAATGTCAAAAAAATGAGGCTTCTCTACTCGCCAAAGGTTTTCCAACAAAAAAAGGGCATTGACAACAAAGAAACTCTCTCCGTTGTCTTTGAAAGATTATTTTAGAACCATATTGGCACTGGTAGCTCATTTTGATTTAGAGCTACATCAGATTGATGTCAAAATTGTGTTTATAAATATAGACATTGAAAAAACAATTTACATGGCACAACCAGACTTTTTGTACGCGTGATCCGAAGACTAGGGTTTGCAACAAAAGCTATTCAAAAGGTAATGTCAAAAAAAAAAATGAGGCTTGTCTACTCGCCAAAAAGGTTTTCCAAAAAAAAAAAAGGGCATTGACAACAAAGAAAACTCTCTCCGTTGTCTTTGAAAGATTATTTTAGAACCATATTGGCACTGGTAGATCATTTTGATTTAGAACAACGTCAGATTGATGTCAAAATTGTGTTTCTAAATGGAGACATAGAATAAAACAATTTACATGGCACAACCAGAAAACATTGTACCGCGTGATCCGAAGTCTTGGGTTTGCAACAAAAGCTATTCAAAAGGTAATGTCAAAAGAAATGTGGCTTGTCTACTAAAAAAAAGGTTTTACAAGTAGAAAAGGGGCATTGACAACAAAGAAACTCTCTCCGTTGTCTTTGAAAGATTATTTTAGAACCATATTGGCACTGGTAGCTCATTTTGATTTAGAGCAACATCAGATTGATGTCAAAATTGTGTTTCTAAATGGAGAAATTGAAAAAATCAATTTACATGGCACAACCAAAAAACATTGTAGCGCGTGATCCGAAGACTAGGGTTTGCAACAAAAGCTATTCAAAAGGTAATGTCAAAAGAAATGACGCTTGTCAATTCGCTAAAGGTTTTGCAAAAAAAAAGGGCATTTGACAACAAAAAGAAACTCTCTCCTTTGTCTTTGAAAGATTATTTTAGAACCATATTGGCACTGGTAGCTCATTTTGATTTAGAGCAACATCAGATTGATGTCAAAATTGTGTTTCTAAATGGAGAAATTGAAAAAACAATTTACATGGCACAACCAGAAAACTTTGTACCACGTGATCCGAAGACTAGGGTTTGCAACAAAAGCTATTCAAAAGGTAATGTCAAAAGAAAATGAGGCTTGTGTCTACTCGCAAAAAGGTTTTACAAGAAGAAAAAGGGCATTGACAACAAAAAACTCTCTCCGTTGTCTTTGAAAGATTATTTTAGAACCATATATAGGCACTGGTAGCTCATTTTGATTTAGAGCAACATCAGATTGATGTCAAAATTGTGTTTCTAAATGGAGAAATTGAAAAAAAAACAATTTACATGGCACAACCAGAAAACTTTGTACCGCGTCCGAAGACTAGGGTTTGCAACAAAAGCTATTCAAAAGGTAATGTCAAAAGAAATGACGCTTGTCAATTCGCTAAAGGTTTTCCAACAAAAAAAGGGCATTACCAACAAAGCAAGTCTCTCCTTTGTCTTTGAAAGATTATTTTAGAACCATATTTGCTTTGGTAGCTCATTTTGATTTAGAGCAACATCAGATTGATGTCAAAATTGTGTTTCAAAATTGAGAAATTGAAAAAACAATTTACATGGCACAACCAGAAAACTTTGTACCAAGTGATCCGAAGACTAGGGTTTGCAACAAAAGCTATTCAAAATGTAATGTCGAAAGATATGAGGATATTCTTCTCGCTGAACGTTTTACTACAAAAAAAAGGGCATTGACATCAAAGAAACTCTCTCCGTTGTCTTGGAAAGATTATTTTAGAACCAAATTGGCACAGGTAGTTCATTTTGATTTAGATCTACATCAGATTGAAGTCAAAATTGTGTTTCAAAATTGAGACTTTGAAAAAACAATTTACATGCCACAACCAAAAACCTTTGTATCGATTGATCCGAAGTCTAGGGTTTGCAACTAAAGCTATTCAAAATGTAATGTAAAAATATGTTCTACTCGCAAAAGGTTTCACTACGAAAAAAAGGGCATTGACAACAAAAAAACTCTCTCCGTTGTCTTCGAAAAATTATTTTAGAGCCGTATTGGCCCTGGTAGCTCATTTTGATTTAGAGCAACATCAGATTGATGTCAAAATTGTGTTTCTAAATGGAGAAATTGAAAAAACAATTTACATGGCACAACCAGAAAACTTTGTACCGCGTGATCCGAAGACTAGGGTTTGCAACAAAAGCTATTCAAAAGGTAATGTCAAAAGAAATGACGCTTGTGTACTCGCTAAAGGTTTTACAAGTAGAAAAAGGGCATTGACAACAAAGTAACTCTCTCCGTTGTCTTTGAAAGATTATTTTAGAACCATATTGGCACTGGTAGCTCATTTTGATTTAGAGCAACATCAAATTGATGTCAAAATTGTGTTTCTAAATGGAGAAATTGAAAAAACAATTTACATGGCACAACCAGAAAACTTTATACCACGTGATCCGAAGACTAGGGTTTGCAACAAAAACTATTCAAAAGATCAAAAAAAATGAGGCTTGTCAACTCGCCAAAGGTTTTCCAACAAGAAAAGTACATTGACAACAAACAAACTCTCTCCGTCGTCTTTGAAAGATTATTTTAGAACCATATTTTGCTTGGTAGCTCATTTTGATTTAGAGCAACATCAGATTGATGTCAAAATTGTGTTCAAAAATGGAGAAATTGAAAAAACAATTTACATGGCACAACCAGAAACTTTTTTGTACGCGTGATCCGAAATCTAGGGTTTGCAACAAAAGCTATTCAAAAGCTATTCAAAAGGTAATGTCAAAAAAAAAGAAATGAGGCTTGTCTACTCGCTAAAAGGTTTTACAAAAAAGAAAAAGGGCATTGACAACAAAGAAACTCTCTCCGTTGTCTTTGAAAGATTATTTTAGAACCATATAGGCATTGGTAGCTCATTTTGATTTAGAGCAACATCAGATTGATGTCAAAATTGTGTTTCTATATGGAGAAATTTAAAAAACAATTTACATGGAACAACCACAAAACTTTGTACCGCGTTATCCGAAGACTAGGGTTTGCAACAAAAGCGTTTCAAAAGGTAATGTCAAAAGAAATGACGCTTGTCAACTCGCTAAAGGTTTTCCAACAAAAAAAGGGCATTGACAAGAAAGAAACTCTCTCCGTCGTCTTTTAAAGATTATTTTACAACCATATTGGCACTGGTAGCTCATTTTGATTTAGAGCAGCATCAGATTAATGTCAAAATTGTGTTTTTGGAATGGAGAAATTAAAAAAAAAATTTATATGGCACAACCAGAAAACTTTATACCGCGTGATCTGAAGACCTCAGTTTGCAACAAAAGCTATTCAAAAGGTAATGTCAAAAGAAATGATGTTTCTCTACTCGCTAAAGGTTTTTCAAGAAGAAAAAGGGTATTGACTACAAAGAAACTCTCTCCGTTGTCTTTTAAAGATTATTTTAGAACCATAAAGGCACTGGTAGCTCATTTTGATTTAGAGCAACATCAAATTGATGTCAAAATTGTGTTTCTAAATGGAGAAATTGAAAAAACAATTTACATGGCACAACCAGAAAGAAAACTTTGTACCGCGTGATCCGAAGACTAGGGTTTGCAACAAAAGCTATTCAAAAGGTAATGTCAAAAGAAATGATGTTTGTCTACTCGCTAAAGGTTTTACAAGAAGAAAAAGGGCATTGACTACAAAGAAACTCTCTTCGTTGTCTTTGAAAGATTATTTTAGAACCATATTGGCACTGGTAGCTCATTTTGATTTAGAGCAACATCAAATTGATGTCAAAATTGTGTTTCTAAATGGAGAAATTGAAAAAACAATTTACATGGCACAACCAGAAAACTTTGTACCGCGTGATCCGAAGACTAGGGTTTGCAACAAAAGCTATTCAAAAGGTAATGTCAAAAGAAATGACGCTTGTCTACTCGCTAAAGGTTTTACAAAAAAAAAAGGGCATTGACAACAAAAAAACTCTCTCCTTTGTCTTTGAAAAATTATTTTAGAGCCGTATTGACCCTGTTAGCTCATTTTGATTTAGAACAACATCAGATTGATGTCAAAATTGTGTTTCTAAATGGAGAAATTGAAAAAAAACAATTTACATGGCACACCAAGAAAACTTTGTACCGCGTGATCCGAAAGACTAGGGTTTGCAACAAAAGCTATTCAAAAGGTAATGTCAAAAAAAATGAGGAGGCTTGTCTACTCGCGCTAAAGGTTTTACAAGAAAAAAAAGGGCATTGACAACAAAGAAACTCTCCCAGTTGTCTTTGAAAGATTATTTTAGAACCATATTGGCACTGGTAGCTCATTTTGATTTAGAGCTACATCAGATTGAAGTCAAAATTGTGTTTCTAAATGGAGAAATTGAAAAAAATTTACAATTTACATGGCACAACCAGAAAACTTTTTGTAGCGTGATCCGAAGACTAGGGTTTGCAACAAAAGCTATTCAAAAGGTGTCAAAAAAAATGAGGCTTGTCTACTCGCTAAAGGTTTTCCAAGAAAAAAGGGCATTGACAACAAAAAAACTCTCTCCTTTGTCTTTGAAAGATTATTTTAGAACCATATTGGCACTTTTAGAACCATATTGGCTTTGGTAGCTCATTTTGATTTAGGCAACATCAGATTGATGTCAAAATTGTGTTTCTAAATGGAGAAATTGAAAAAACAATTTACATGGCACAACAGAAACTTTTTGTACCGCGTGATCCGAAATCTAGGGTTTGCAACAAAAGCTATTCAAAAGGTAATGTCAAAAGAAATGAGGCGTGTCAATTCGCTAAAGGTTTTACTACAAAAAAAGGGCATTGATAACAAAGAACCTCTCTCCGTTGTCTTTGAAAGATTATTTTAGAACCATATGGGCACTCGTAGCTCGTTTTGAGTTAGAGCTACATAAGATTGAAGTCAAAATTGTGTTTCTAAATGGAGAAATGAAAAAAAAACAATTTACATGGCACAACAGAAAACTTTGTACCGCGTGATCCGAAGACTAGGGTTTGCAACAAAAAAAAGCTATTCAAAAGGTAAAAGGTAAAAAAAAGAAATGAGGCTTGTCTACTCGCTAAAGGTTTTTCCAAAAAAAAAGGGCATTGACAACAACAAAGAAACTCTCTCCTTTGTCTTTGAAAGATTATTTTAGAACCATATTGGCACTGGTAGCTCATTTTGATTTAGAGCAACATCAGATTGATGTCAAAATTGTGTTTAAATAAATTGAGAAATTGAAAAACAATTTACATGGCACAACAAGAAAACTTTTTGTACCGCGTGATCCGAAGACTATGGTTTGCAACAAAAGCTATTCAAAATGTAATGTCAAAAAAAAATGAGGCTTGTCTACTCGCTAAAGGTTTTACTAGAAGAAAAAGGGCATTGACAACAAAGAAACTCTCTCCGTTGTCTTTGAAAGATTATTTTAGAACCATATAGGCACTGGTAGCTCATTTTGATTTAGAGCAACATCAGATTGATGTCAAAATTGTGTTTCTATTTGTAGAAATTGAAAAAAAACAATTTTCATGGCACAACCAGAAAACATTGTACCGCGTGATCCGAAGACTAGGGTTTGCAACAAAAACTATTCAAAAGGTAATGTCAAAAGAAATGAGGCTTGTCTACTCGCTAAAGGTTTTACAAAAAAAAAAAGGGCATTGACAACAAAGAAACTCTCTCCTTTGTCTTGGAAAGATTATTTTAGAACCATATTGGCACTGGTAGCTCATTTTGATTCAGAGCTACATCAGATTGATGTCAAAATTGTGTTTCTAAATGGAGAAATTGAAAAAAACAATTTACATGGCACAACCAGAAAACATTGTACGAAAGCGTGATCCGAAGTCTAGGGTTTTCAACAAAAGCTATTCAAAAGGTAATGTCAAAAGATATGAGGCTTGTCTACTCGCTAAAGGTTTTCCAAAAAAAAAGGGCATTGACAACAAAGAAACTCTCTCCGTTGTCTTTGAAAGATTATTTTAGAACCATATTGGCACTGGTAGCTCATTTTGATTTAGAGCTACATCAGATTGATGTCAAAATTGTGTTTCTAAATGGAGACATTGAAGAAACAATTTACATGGCACAACCAGAAAACTTTGTACAGCGTGATCCGAAGTCTAGGGTTTGCAACAAAAGCTATTCAAAAGGTAATGTCAAAAAAAGAAATGAGGCTTGTCTACTAAAAAAGTTTTCCAACAAAAAAGGGCATTGACAACAAAGCAACTCTCTCCTTTGTCTTTGAAAGATTATTTTAGAACATATATTGGCTTTGGTAGCTCATTTTGATTTAGAGCAACATCAGATTGATGTCAAAATTGTGTTTCTAAATGGAGAAATTGAAAAAACAATTTACATGGCACAACCAGAAAACTTTGTACCGCGTGATCCGAAGACTAGGGTTTGCAACAAAAGCTATTCAAAAGGTAATGTCAAAAGAAATGAGGCTTGTCTACTCGCTTACAAGAAGGAAAGGGGCATTGACAACAAAGAAACTCTCTCCGTTGTCTTTGAAAGATTATTTTAGAACCATATTGGCACTGGTAGCTCATTTTGATTTAGAGCAACATCAGATTGATGTCAAAATTGTGTTTCTAAATGGAGAAATTGAAAAAACAATTTACATGGCACAACCAGAAAACTTTGTACCGCGTGATCCGAAGACTAGGGTTTGCAACAAAAGCTATTCAAAAGGTAATGTCAAAAAAAATGAGGCTTCTCTACTCGCTAAAGGTATTCCAACAAAAAAGGGCATTGACAACAAAATTTCTCTCTCCTTTGTCTTTGTAAGATTATTTTAGAACCATATTGGCACTGGTAGCTCATTTTGATTTAGAGCTACATCAGATTGATGTCAAAATTGTGTTTCTAAATGGAGAAATTGAAAAAAAACAATTTACATGGCACAACCAGAAAACTTTGTACCGCGTGATCCGAAGATCTAGGGTTTGCAACAAAAGCTATTCAAAAGGTAATGTCAAAAAGAAATGAGGCTTGTCTACTCGCTAAAGGTTTTACAAGAAAAAAAAGGGCATTGACTACAAAGAAACTCTCTCCGTTGTCTTTGAAAGATTATTTTAGAACCATATAGGCACTGGTAGCTCATTTTGATTTAGAGCAACATCAGATTGATGTCAAAATTGTGTTTCTAAATGGAGAAATTGAAAAAACAATTTACATGGCACAACCAGAAAACTTTGTACCGCGTGATCCGAAGACTAGGGTTTGCAACAAAAGCTATTCAAAAGGTAATGTCAAAAGAAATGACGCTTGTCTACTCGCTAAAGGTTTCCAACTAAAAAAAAGGGCATTGACAACAAAGAAACTCTCTCCTTTGTCTTTGAAAGATTATTTTAGAACCATATTGGCACTGGTAGCTCATTTTGATTTAGAGCAACATCAGATTGATGTCAAAATTGTGTTTCTAAATGGAGAAATTGAAAAAACAATTTACATGGCACAACCAGAAAACTTTGTACCGCGTGATCCGAAGACTAGGGTTTGCAACAAAAGCTATTCAAAAGGTAATGTCAAAAAAAATGAGGCTTCTCTACTCGCCAAAGGTTTTCCAACAAAAAAAGGGCATTTACAACAAAGAAACTCTCTCTGTCGTCTTTGAAAGATTATTTTAGAACCATATTGGCACTGGTACCTCATTTTGATTTAGAGCAACATCAGATTGATGTCAAAATTGTGTTTCTAAATGGAGAAATTGAAAAAATAATTTACATGGCACAACCAGAAAACTTTGTACCGCGTGATCAGAAGACTAGGGTTTGCAACAAAAGCAATTGAAAAGGTAATCGAAAAGAAATGACGCTTGTCTACTCGCTAAAGGTTTTCCAACAAAAAAAGGGCATTACCAACAAATAAACTCTCTCCTTTGTCTTTGAAATATTATTGTAGAACCATATTTGCTTTGGTAGCTCATTTTGATTTAGAGCAACATCAGATTGATGTCAAAATTGTGTTTCTAAATGGAGAAATTGAAAAAACAATTTACATGGCACAACTAGAAAACTTTGTACTGCGTGATCCGAAGACTAGGGTTTGCAACAAAAAGCTATTCAAAAGGTAATGTCAAAAGATATGAGGCTTGTCTACTCGCTAAAGGTTTTCCTACAAAAAAAAAGGGCATTGACAACAAAGAAACTCTCTCCGTTGTCTTTGAAAAATTATTTTAGAACAATATTGGCACTGGTAGCTCATTTTGATTTTGAGCTACATCAGATTGATGTCAAAATTGTGTTTCTAAATTGAGACATTAAAGAAACAATTTACATGGCACAACCAGAAAACTTTGTACTGCGTGATCCGAAGTCTAGGGTTTGCAACAAAAGCTATTCAAAAGGTAATGTCAAAAGAAATGAGGCTTGTCTACTCGCTAAAAGGTTTTCAACAAAAAAAAAAGGGCATTGACAACAAAGAAACTCTCTCTCCGTTGTCTTTGAAAGATTATTTTAGAACCATATTGGCACTGGTAGCTCATTTTGATTTAGAGCAACATCAGATTGATGTCAAAATTGTGTTTCTAAATGGAGAAATTGAAAAAACAATTTACATGGCACAACCAGAAAACTTTGTACCGCGTGATCCGAAGACTAGGGTTTGCAACAAAAGCTATTCAAAAGGTAATGTCAAAAGAAATGAGGCTTGTCTACTACTCGCTAAAAAAGGTTTTCCAAGAAAAAAGGGCATTGACAACAAAGAAACTCTCTCCGTTGTCTTTGAAAGATTATTTTAGAACCATATTGGCACTGGTAGCTCATTTTGATTTAGAGCAACATCAGATTGATGTCAAAATTGTGTTTCTAAATGGAGAAATTGAAAAAAACAATTTACATGGCACAACCAGAAAACTTTGTACCGCGTGATCCGAAGACTAGGGTTTGCAACAAAAGCTATTCAAAAGGTAATGTCAAAAGAAATGAGGCTTCTCTACTCGCTAAAGGTTTTCCAACAAAAAAAGGGCATTGACAACAAAAAACTCTCTCCTTTGTCTTTGAAAGATTATTTTAGAACCATATTGGCACTGGTAGCTCATTTTGATTTAGAGCAACATCAGATTGATGTCAAAATTGTGTTTCAAAATGGAGAAATTGAAAAAAACAATTTACATGGCACAACCAGAAAACTTTTTTTGTACCGCGTGATCCGAAGACTAGGGTTTGCAACAAAAAGCTATTCAAAAAAGGTAATGTCAAAAAAATGAGGCTTGTCTACTCGCTAAAGGTTTTCCAAGAAAAAAAGGGCATTGAACAAAAAAACTCTCTCCGTTGTCTTTGAAAGATTATTTTAGAACCATATTGGCACTGGTAGCTCATTTTGATTTAGAGCAACATCAGATTGATGTCAAAATTGTGTTTCTATATGGAGAAATTGAAAAAACAATTTACATGGCACAACCACAAAACTTTGTACCGCGTGATCCGAAGACTAGGGTTTGCAACAAAAGCTATTCAAAAGGTAATGTCAAAAAAGAAATGAGGCTTGTCTACTCGCTAAAGGTTTTCCAGAAAAAAAAGGGCATTGACAACAAAAACTCTCTCCGTTGTCTTTGAAAGATTATTTTAGAACCATATTGGCACTGGTAGCTCATTTTGATTTAGAGCAACATCAGATTGATGTCAAAATTGTGTTTAAAAATGGAGAAATTAAAAAAAAAACAATTTACATGGCAACCAGAAAACTTTGTACGCGTGATCCGAAGACTAGGGTTTGCAACAAAAAGCTATTCAAAAGGTAATGTCAAAAAGAAATGAGGCTTGTCTACTCGCTAAAGGTTTTACAACAAAAAAAGGGCATTGACATCAAAGAAACTCTCTCCGTTGTCTTTGAAAGATTATTTTAGAACCATATTGGCACTGGTAGCTCATTTTGATTTAGAGCCACATCAGATTGATGTCAAAATTGTGTTTCTAAATGGAGACATTGAAGAAACAATTTACATGGCACAACCAGAAAACTTTGTACAGCGTGATCCGAAGACTAGGGTTTGCAACAAAAGCTATTCAAAAAAGGTAATGTGTCAAAAAAAGAAATGAGGCTTCTCTACTCGCTAAAGGTTTTCCAAAAAAAGGGCATTGACAACAAAGAAACTCTCTCCTTTGTCTTTGAAAGATTATTTTAGAACCATATATTGGCATTGGTAGCTCATTTTGATTTAGAGCCACATCAGATTGATGTCAAAATTGTCTTTCTAAATGGAGACATTGAAGAAACAATTTACATGGCACAACCAGAAAACTTTGTACAGCGTGATCCAAAGTCTAGGGTTTGCAACAAAAGCTATTCAAAATGTTATGTCAAAAGATATGAGGCTGGTCTACTCGCTAAAGGTTTTACTACAAAACAAAGGGCATTGACATCAAAGAAACTCTCTCTGTTGTCTTTGCAAGATTATTTTAGAACCATATTGTCACTGGTAGTTCATTTTGATTTGAGCTACATCAGATTGATGTCAAAATTGTGTTTCTAAATGGAGAAATTGAAAAAACAATTTACATGGCACAACCAGAAAACTTTGTACTGCGTGATCCGAAGACTAGGGTTTGCAACAAAAGCTATTCAAAAGGTAATGTCAAAAAAAATGACGCTTGTCTACTCGCTAAAGGTTTTCCAACAAAAAAGGGCATTTACAACAAAGAAACTCTCTCCTTTGTCTTTGAAAGATTATTTTAGAACCATATTGGCACTGGTAGCTCATTTTGATTTAGAGCAACATCAGATTGATGTCAAAATTGTGTTTCAAAATTGAGAAATTGAAAAAACAATTTACATGGCACAACCAGAAAACTTTGTACCGCGTGATCCGAAATCTAGGGTTTGCAAGAAAAGCTATTCAAAGGGTAATGTCAAAAGATAAGAGGCTTGTCTACTCGCAAAAGGTTTTACTAAAAGAAAAAGGGCATTGACTACAAAGAAACTCTCTCCGTTGTCTTTGAAAGATTATTTTAGAACCATATTGGCACTGGTAGCTCATTTTGATTTAGAGCAACATCAGATTGATGTCAAAATTGTGTTTCTAAATGGAGAAATTGAAAAAACAATTTACATGGCACAACCAGAAAACTTTGTACCTCGTGAACCGAAGACTAGGGTTTGCAACAAAAGCTATTCAAAAGGTAATGTCAAAAGAAATGACGCTTGTCTACTCGCTAAAGGTTTTCCAACAAAAAAGGGCATTACAAACAAAGAAACTCTCTCCTTTGTCTTTGAAAGATTATTTTAGAACCATATTGGCACTGGTAGCTCATTTTGATTTAGAGCAACATCAGATTAATGTCAAAATTGTGTTTCTAAATGGAGAAATTGAAAAAAAAAACAATTTACATGGCACAACCAAAAAACTTTGTACTGCGTGATCCGAAGTCTAGGGTTTGCAACAAAAGCTATAGAAAAGGTAATGTCAAAAGATATGAGGCTTTTCTATTCTGTAAAAGTTTTACAAAAAAAAAGGGCATTGACAACAAACTTACTCTCTCTTTTGTCTTTGTAAGATTATTTTATAACCATAATGGTACTCGTAGCTCATTTTGATTTAGAGCTAGATCAGATTGATGTCAAAATTGTGTTTCTAAATGGAGAAATTGAAAAAAAAAACAATTTACATGGCACAACCAGAAAACTTTGTACCGCGTGATCCGAAGACTAGGGTTTGCAACAAAAAGCTATTCAAAAGGTAATGTCAAAAAAATGAGGCTTGTCTACTCGCTAAAGGTTTTCCAAAAAAAAAAAGGGCATTGACAACAAAAAAAGTCTCTCTCCGTTGTCTTTGAAAGATTATTTTAGAACCATATTTGGCATTTTGGTAGCTCATTTTGATTTAGAGCAACATCAGATTGATGTCAAAATTGTGTTTCTAAATGGAGAAATTGAAAAAACAATTTACATGGCACAACAGAAAACTTTGTACCGCGTGATCCGAAAGACTAGGGTTTGCAACAAAAGCTATTCAAAAGGTAATGTCAAAAGAAATGAGGCTTGTCTACTCGCTAAAGGTTTTACAAAAAAAAAAAAGGGCATTGACAACAAAAACTCTCTCCTTTGTCTTTGAAAGATTATTTTAGAACCATATTGGCACTGGTAGCTCATTTTGATTTACAGCAACATCAAATTAATGTGAAAATAGTGTTTCTAAATGGAGAAATTGAAAAAACGATTTACTTGGCACAACCAAAAAACTTTGAACTGCGTGATCCGAAGACAAGGGTTTTGCAACAAAAACTATTCAAAAGGTAATGTCGAAAGAAATGAGGCTTGTCAACTCGCTAAAGGTTTTCCAAAAAAAAAAGGGCATTGACAACAAAGAAACTCTGTCCTTAGTCTTTGAAACATTATTTTAGAACCATATTAGCACTGGTAGATAATGATGATTTAGAGCAACATCAGATTAATGTCAAAATTGTGTTTCTAAATGGAGAAATTGAAAAAATAATTTACATGGCACAACCTGAAAACTTTGTACCGCGTGATCTGAAGACTAGGGTTTGCAACAAAAGCTATTCAAAAGGTAATGTCAAAAAAAAATGAGGCTTGTCTACTCGCTAAAGGTTTTTTACAAAAAAAAAGGGGGCTTGACAACAAAAAAAACTCTCTCCATTGTCTTTGAAAAATTATTTTAGAGCCGTATTGACACTGTTAGCTCATTTTGATTTAGAACAACATCAGATTGATGTCAAAATTGTGTTTCTAAATGGAGAAATTGAAAAAACAATTTACATGGCACAACAGAAAAACTTTGTACCGCGTGATCCGAAGACTAGGGTTTGCAAAAAAAGCTATTCAAAAGGTAATGTCAAAAGAAATGAGGCTTGTCTACTCGCTAAAGGTTTTCCAACAAAAAAAGGGCATTGACAACAAAGAAACTCTCTCTGTTGTCTTTGAAAGATTATTTTAGAACCATATTGGCACTGGTAGCTCATTTTGATTTAGAGCAACATCAGATTGATGTCAAAATTGTGTTTCTAAATGGAGAAATTGAAAAAACAATTTACATGGCACAACCAGAAAACTTTGTACCGCGTGATCCGAAGACTAGGGTTTGCAACAAAAGCTATTCAAAAGGTAATGTCAAAAAAAAAAGAAAAGAGGCTTGTCTACTCGCTAAAGGTTTTACAAGAAGAAAAAGGGCATTGACAACAACAAAACTCTCTCCGTTGTCTTTGAAAGATTATTTTAGAACCATATTGGCACTGGTAGCTCATTTTGATTTAGAGCAACATCAGATTGATGTCAAAATTGTGTTTCTAAATGGAGATATTAAAAAACAATTTACATGGCACAACCAAAAAACTTTGTACCGCGTGATCCGAAGTCTTGGGTTTGCAAAAAAAGCTATTCAAAAGGTAATGTCAAAAAAAAAAATGAGGCTTGTCTACTCGCTAAAGGTTTTCCAACAAAAAATAGTGATTGCTAACAAAGAAACTCTCTCCTTTGTCTTTGAAAGATTATTTTAGAACCATATTGGCACTGGTAGCTCATTTTGATTTAGAGCAACATCAGATTAATGTCAAAATTGTGTTTCTAAATGGAGAAATTGAAAAAAAACAATTTACATGGCACAACCAGAAACTTTTTGTACGAAGCGTGATCCGAAGACTAGGGTTTGCAACAAAAGCTATTCAAAAGGTAATGTCAAAAAAAGAAATGAGGCTTGTCTACTCGCAAAAGGTTTTCCAAAAAAAAAGGGCATTGACAACAACAAAAAAAACTCTCTCCGTTGTCTTTGAAAGATTATTTTAGAACCATATTGGCACTGGTAGCTCATTTTGATTTAGAGCAACATCAGATTGATGTCAAAATTGTGTTTCAAAATGGAGATTGAAAAAAACAATTTACATGGCATGACCAGAAAACTTTGTAGTGCGTGATCCGAAGACTAGGGTTTGCAACAAAAGCTATTCAAAAGGTAATGTCAAAAAAAAATGAGGCTTGTCTACTCGCTAAAGGTTTTCCAACAAAAAAGGGCATTACCAACAAAGAAACTCTCTCCTTTGTCTTTGAAAGATTATTTTAGAACCATATTGGCACTTTGGTAGCTCATTTTGATTTAGAGCAACATCAGATTGATGTCAAAATTGTGTTTCTAAATGGAGAAATTGAAAAAACAATTTACATGGCACAACCAGAAAACTTTTGTGATCCGAAGACTAGGGTTTGCGTGATCCGAAATCTAGGGTTTGCAAAGAAAAGCTATTCAAAGGTAATGTGCAAAAAAAATTCAAAAGGTAATGTCAAAAGAAAGCTTGTCAACTCGCTAAAGGTTTTACTACAAAAAAAAAAGGGCTTTGCCAACAAAGAAACTCTCTCCGTTGTCTTTGAAAGATTATTTTAGAACCATATTGGCACTGGTAGCTCATTTTGATTTAGAGCAACATCAGATTGATGTCAAAATTGTGTTTCTAAATGGAGAAATTGAAAAAACAATTTACATGGCACAACCAGAAAACTTTGTACCGCGTGATCCGAAGACTAGGGTTTGCAACAAAAGCTATTCAAAAGGTAATGTCAAAAGAAATGACGCTTGTCTACTCGCTAAAGGTTTTCCAACAAAAAAGGGCATTGACAACAAAGAAACTCTCTCTGTCGTCTTTTAAAAGATTATTTAGAACCGTATTGGCATTGGTACCTCATTTTGATTTAGAGCAACATCAGATTGATGTCAAAATTGTGTTTCTAAATGGAGAAATTGAAAAAACAATTTACATGGCACAACCAGAAAACATTGTACTGCGTGATCCGAAGACTAGGGTTTGCAACAAAAGCTATTCAAAAGGTAATGTCAAAAGAAATGAGGCTTGTCTACTCGCTAAAGGTTTTCCAAAAAAAAGGGCATTGACAAAAAAAAACTCTCTCCGTTGTCTTTGAAAGATTATTTTAGAACCATATTGGCACTGGTAGCTCATTTTGATTTAGAGCAACATCAGATTGATGTCAAAATTGTGTTTCTAAATGGAGAAATTGAAAAAAACAATTTACATGGCACAACCAGAAAACTTTGTACCGCGTGATCCGAAGTCAAGGGTTTGCAACAAAAGCTATTCAAAAGGTAATGTCAAAAGAAATGACGCTTGTCTACTCGCTAAAGGTTTTACAAGAAAAAAAAGGGCATTGACAACAAAGAAACTCTCTCCGTTGTCTTTGAAAGATTATTTTAGAACCATATATTGGCACTGGTAGCTGATTTTGATGTAGAGCTAGATCAGATTGATGTCAAAATTGTGTTTCTAAATGGAGACATTGAAGAAACAATTTACATGGCACAACCAGAAAACATTGTACTGTGTGATCCGAAGTCAAGGGTTTGCTACCAAAGCTATTCAAAAGGTAATGTCAAAAGAAATGTGGCTTATCAACTCACTAAAGGTTTTACGGCAAAAAAAGGGCATTGACAACAAAGAAACACTCTCCCTTGTCTTTGAAAGATTATTTTAGAACCATAGTGGCACTGGTAGCTCATTTTGATTTAGAGTTACATCAGATTGATGTCAAAATTGTGTTTCTAAATGGAGACATAGAAGAAACAATTTACATGGCACAACCAGAAAACTTTGTACCGCGTGATCCGAAGTCAAGGGTTTGCAACAAAAGCTATTCAAAAGTAATGTCAAAAAAAAATGAGGCTTGTCTACTCGCTAAAGGTTTTCCAAAAAAAAAGGGCATTGACAACAAAGAAACTCTCTCCTTTGTCTTTGAAAGATTATTTTAGAACCATATTGGCACTGGTAGCTCATTTTGATTTAGAGCTACATCAGATTGATGTCAAAATTGTGTTTCTAAATGGAGACATTGAAGAAACAATTTACATGGCACAACCAGAAAACTTTGTACTTCGTGATCCGAAGTCAAGGGTTTTCAAAAAAAAACTATTCAAAAGATAATGTCAAAAGATATGAGGCTTGTCTACTCGCTAAAGGTTTAACTAAAAAAAAAAGGGCATTGACAACAAAGAAACTCTCTCCGTTGTCTTTGAAAGATTATTTTAGAACCATATTGGCACTGGTAGCTCATTTTGATTTAGAGCAACATCAGATTGATGTCAAAATTGTGTTTCTAAATGGAGAAAAAGATAAAACAATTTACATGGCACAACCAGAAAACATTGTACCTCGTGATCCGAAGACTAGGGTTTGCAACAAAAACTATTCAAAAGGTAATGTCAAAAAAAAATGAGGCTTGTCTACTCGCTAAAGGTTTTCCAAAAAAAAAGGGCATTGACAACAAAAAGCAAAACTCTCTCCTTTGTCTTTGAAAGATTATTTTAGAACCATATTGGCTTTGGTAGCTCATTTTGATTTGATTTAGAGCAACATCAGATTGATGTCAAAATTGTGTTTCTAAATGGAGAAATTGAAAAAAACAATTTACATGGCACAACCAGAAAACTTTGTACCGTGTGATCCGAAGACTAGGGTTTGCAACAAAAGCTATTCAAAAGGTAATGTCAAAAGAAAAATAAGGCTTGTCTACTCGCTAAAGGTTTTCCAAGAAAAAAAAGGGCATTGACAACAAAAAACTCTCTCTCGTTGTCTTTGAAAGATTATTTTAGAAACCAGGCACTGGTAGCTCATTTTGATTTAGAGCAACATCAGATTGATGTCAAAATTGTGTTTCTAAATGGAGAAATTGAAAAAAAAACAATTTACATGGCACAACCAGAAAACTTTGTACCGTGTGATCCGAAGACTAGGGTTTGCAAAAGCTATTCAAAAGGTAATGTCAAAAAAAATGAGGCTTGTCTACTCGCTAAAGGTTTTCCAAAAAAAAAGGGCATTGACAACAAAGAAACTCTCTCTCCTTTGTCTTTGAAAGATTATTTTAGAACCATATTGGCTTTGGTAGCTCATTTTGATTTAGAGCAACATCAGATTGATGTCAAAATTGTGTTCAAAAAATGGAGAAATTGAAAAAAACAATTTACATGGCACAACAGAAAACTTTGTACCGCGTGATCCGAAGACTAGGGTTTGCAAAAAAAGCTATTCAAAAGGTAATGTCAAAAGAAATGAGGCTTGTCTACTCGCTAAAGGTTTTCCAACAAAAAAGGGCATTGACAACAAAGAAACTCTCTCCTTTGTCTTTGAAAGATTATTTTAGAACCATATTGGCACTGGTAGCTCATTTTGATTTAGAGCAACATCAGATTGATGTCAAAATTGTGTTTCTTCTAAATGGAGAAATTGAAAAAACAATTTACATGGCACAACCAGAAAACTTTGTACCGCGTGATCCGAAGACTAGGGTTTGCAACAAAAGCTATTCAAAAGGTAATGTCAAAAGAAATGAGGCTTGTCTACTCGCTAAAGGTTTTCCAAAAAAAAGGGCATTGACAACAAAGAAACTCTCTCCGTTGTCTTTGAAAGATTATTTTAGAACCATATTGGCACTGGTAGCTCATTTTGATTTAGAGCAACATCAGATTGATGTCAAAATTGTGTTTCTAAATGGAGAAATGAAAAAAAAACAATTTACATGGCACAACCAGAAAACTTTGTACCGCGTGATCCGAAGACTAGGGTTTGCAACAAAAGCTATTCAAAAAAGGTAATGTCAAAAAAAAAGGAGGCTTGTCTACTCGCTAAAAGGTTTTCCAAAAAAAAAGGGCATTGACAACAAAGCAAACTCTCTCCGTTGTCTTTGAAAGATTATTTTTAGAACCATATTGGCACTGGTAGCTCATTTTGATTTAGAGCAACATCAGATTGATGTCAAAATTGTGTTTATAAATGGAGAAATTGAAAAAACAATTTACATGGCACAACCAGAAAACTTTGTACCGCGTGATCCGAAGACTAGGGTTTGCAACAAAAGCTATTCAAAAGGTAATGTCAAAAGAAATGAGGCTTGTCTACTCGCTTACAAAAAAAAAGGGCATTGACAACAAAGTAACTCACTCCGTTGTCTTTGAAAGATTATTTTAGAACCATATTGGCACTGGTAGCTCATTTTGATTTAGAGCAACATCAAATTGATGTCAAAATTGTGTTTCTAAATGGAGAAATTGAAAAAACAATTTACATGGCACAACCAGAAAACTTTGTACCGCGTGATCCG
This sequence comes from Aristolochia contorta, assembly GCA_022405105.1. NCBI lineage: Eukaryota > Viridiplantae > Streptophyta > Magnoliopsida > Piperales > Aristolochiaceae > Aristolochia > Aristolochia contorta. The sequence goes on from JAHZSQ010000033.1 coordinate 27,878, forward strand.
AAGACTAGGGTTTGCAACAAAAGCTATTCAAAAGGTAATGTCAAAAAAAAAAATGAGGCTTGTCTACTCGCTAAAGGTTTTGCCAAAAAAAAAGGGCATTACCAACAAAGCAAGTCTCTCCATTGTCTTTGAAAGATTATTTTAGAACCATATTTGCTTTGGTAGCTCATTTTGATTTAGAGCAACATCAGAGTGATGTCAAAATTGTGTTTCAAAATTGAGAAATTGAAAAAACAATTTACATGGCACAACCAGAAAACTTTGTACCACGTGATCCGAAGACTAGGGTTTGCAACAAAAGCTATTCAAAAGGTAATGTCAAAAGAAATGAGGCTTGTCTACTCGCTAAAGGTTTTACAAGAAGAAAAAGGGCATTGACAACAAACAAACTCTCTCCTTTGTCTTTGAAAGATTATTTTAGAACCATATAGGCACTGGTAGCTCATTTTGATTTAGAGCAACATCAGATTGATGTCAAAATTGTGTTTCTAAATGGAGAAATTGAAAAAAACAATTTACATGGCACAACCACAAAACTTTGTACCGCGTGATCGAAAGAAGACTAGGGTTTGCAACAAAAAGCTATTCAAAAGGTAATGTCAAAAAAAATGAGGCTTGTCTACTCGCTAAAGGTTTTCCAAAAAAAAAGGGCATTGACAACAAAAAAACTCTCTCCATTGTCTTTGAAAAATTATTTTAGAACCATATTGGCACTGGTAGCTCATTTTGATTGAGAGCAACATCAGATTGATGTCAAAATTGTGTTTCTAAATGGAGAAATTGAAAAAAACAATTTACATGGCACAACCAGAAAACTTTGTACCGCGTGATCCGAAGACTAGGGTTTGCAACAAAAGCTATTCAAAAGGTAATGTCAAAAGAAATGAGGCTTGTCTACTCGCTAAAGGTTTTCCAACAAAAAAAGGGCATTGACAACAAAGAAACTCTCTCCGTTGTCTTTGAAAGATTATTTTAGAACCATATTGGCACTGGTAGCTCATTTTGATTTAGAGCAACATCAGATTGATGTCAAAATTGTGTTTCTAAATGGAGACATTGTAGAAACAATTTATATGGCACAACCAGAAAACATTGTACTGTGTGATCCGAACTCAAGGGTTTGCTACTAAAGCTATTCAAAAGGTAATGTCAAAAGAAATATGGCTTATCAACTCGCTTAAGGTTTTATGGCAAAAAAAGGTCATTGACAACAAAGAAACACTCTCCGTTGTCTTTGAAAGATTATTTTAGAACCATATTGGCACTGGTAGCTCATTTTGATTTAGAGTTACATCAGATTGATGTCAAAATTGTGTTTCTAAATGGAGATTGAAAAAAAAACAATTTACATGGCACAACCAGAAAACTTTGTACCAGCGTCGAAAGACTAGGGTTTGCAACAAAAACTATTCAAAAAGTAATGTCAAAAGATATGAGGCTTGTCAACTCGCTAAAGGTTTAACAACAAAAAAAAAGGGCATTGACAACAAAGAAACTCTCTCCGTTGTCTTTGAAAGATTATTTTAGAACCATATTGGCACTGGTAGCTCATTTTGATTTAGAGCTACATCAGATTGATGTCAAAATTGTGTTTCTAAATGGAGACATTGAAGAAAAAATTTACATGGCACAACCAAAAAACTTTGTACCGCGTGATCCGAAGTCAAGGGTTTGCAACAAAAGCTATTCAAAAGGTAATGTCAAAAAAATATGTTCTACTCGCTAAAGGTTTAACTACAAAAAAAAAGGGCATTGACAACAAAGAAACTCTCTCCTTTGTCTTTGAAAGATTATTTTAGAACCATATTGGCACTGGTAGCTCATTTTGATTCAGAGCTACATCAGATTGATGTCAAAATTGTGTTTCAAGATGGAGACATTGAAGAAACAATGACATGGCACTACCAGAAAACTTTGTACTTCGTGATCCGAAGTCTAGGGTTTGCAACAAAAGCTATTCAAAAGGTAATGTCAAAAGAAATGTGGCTTATCAACTCGCTAAAGGTTTTACGGCAAAAAAAGGGCATTGACAACAAAGAAACTCTCTCCGTTGTCTTTGAAAGATTATTTTAGAACCATATTGGCACTGGTAGCTCATTTTGATTTAGAGCTACATCAGATTGATGTCAAAATTGTGTTTCTAAATGGAGATATTGAAGAAACAATTTACATGGCACAACCAGAAAACTTTGTACCGCGTGATCCGAAGACTAGGGTTTGCAACAAAAGCTATTCAAAAGGTAATGTCAAAAGAAATGAGGCTTGTCTACTCGCTAAAGGTTTTCCAACAAAAAAAGGGCATTGACAACAAAGAAACTCTCTCCATTGTCTTTGAAAGATTATTTTAGAACCATATTGGCACTGGTAGCTCATTTTGATTTAGAGCAACATCAGATTGATGTGAAAATTGTGTTTCAAAATGGAGAAATTGAAAAAACAATTTACATGGCACAACCAGAAAACTTTTGTACCGCGTGATCCGAAGTCTAGGGTTTGCAAACAAAAAGCTATTCAAAAGGTAATGTCAAAAGAAATGAGGCTTGTCTACTCGCTAAAGGTTTTACAAGAAAAAAGGGCATTGACAACAAAGAAACTCTCTCCGTTGTCTTTGAAAGATTATTTTAGAACCATATTGGCACTGGTAGCTCATTTTGATTTAGAGCAACATCAGATTGATGTCAAAATTGTGTTTCTAAATGGAGAAATTGAAAAAAAAATTTAATTTACATGGCACAACCAGAAAACTTTGTACCGCGTGATCCGAAGACTAGGGTTTGCAACAAAAAGCTATTCAAAAAGGTAATCAAAAAAAAAATGAGGCTTGTCTACTCGCTAAAGGTTTTCCAACAAAAAAAAAGGGCATTGACAAAAGAAACTCTCTCCTTTGTCTTTGAAAGATTATTTTAGAACCATATTGGCACTGGTAGCTCATTTTGATTTAGAGCAACATCAGATTGATGTCAAAATTGTGTTTCTAAATGGAGAAATTGAAAAAACAATTTACATGGCACAACCAGAAAACTTTTGTACCACGTGATCCGAAGACTAGGGTTTGCAACAAAAGCTATTCAAAAGGTAATGTCAAAAAAAAAATGAGGCTTGTCTACTCGCTAAAGGTTTTACAACAAAAAAAGGGCATTGACAACAAAGAAACTCTCTCCATTGTCTTTGAAAGATTATTTTAGAACCATATTGGCACTGGTAGCTCATTTTGATTTAGAGCAACATCAGATTGATGTCAAAATTGTGTTTCTAAATGGAGAAATTGAAAAAACAATTTACATGGCACAACCAGAAAACTTTTTGTACCGCGTGATCCGAAGACTAGGGTTTGCAACAAAAGCTATTCAAAAGGTAATGTCAAAAAAATGAGGCTTGTCTACTCGCGCTAAAGGTTTCCAAGAAAAAAAAGGGCATTGACAACAAAAAACCTCTCTCCGTTGTCTTTGAAATATTATTTTAGAACCATATTGGCACTGGTAGCTCATTTTGATTTAGAGCTACATCAGATTGATGTCAAAATTGTGTTTCTAAATTGAGACATTGAAGAAACAATTTACATGGCACAACCAGAAAACTTTGTACTGCGTGATCCGAAGTCTAGGGTTTGCAACAAAAGCTATTCAAAAAGGTAATGTCAAAAAAAAAATGAGGCTTCTCAACTCGCTAAAGGTTTAACTACCAAAAAAAAGGGCATTGACAACAAAGAAACTATCTTTGTTGTCTTTGAAAGATTATTTTAGAACCATATTGGCACTGGTAGCTCATTTTGATTTAGAGCTACATCAGATTGATGTGAAAATTGTGTTTCTAAATGGAGACATTGAAGAGACAATTTACATGGCACAACCAGAAAACATTGTACCGCGTGATCCGAAGTCTAGGGTTTGCAACAAAAGCTATAGAAAAGGTAATGTCAAAAGAAATGAGGCTTGTCTACTCGCTAAAGGTTTTCCAAAAAAAAGGGCATTGACAACAAAAAAACTCTCTCTCCGTTGTCTTTGAAAGATTATTTTAGAACCATATTGGCACTGGTAGCTCATTTTGATTTAGAGCAACATCAGATTGATGTCAAAATTGTGTTTCTAAATGGAGAAATTGAAAAAACAATTTACATGGCACAACCAGAAAACTTTGTACCGCGTGATCCGAAGACTAGGGTTTGCAACAAAAGCTATTCAAAAGGTAATGTCAAAAAAAAGAGGCTTGTCTACTCGCTAAAGGGTTTACTACAAAAAAAAAAAAGGGCATTGACAACAAAGAAACTCTCTCCGTTGTCTTTGAAAGATTATTTTAGAACCATATTGGCACTGGTAGCTCATTTTGATTTAGAGCAACATCAGATTGATGTCAAAATTGTGTTTCTAAATGGAGAAATTGAAAAAACAATTTACATGGCACAACCAGAAAACTTTGTACCGCGTGATCCGAAGACTAGGGTTTGCAACAAAAGCTATTCAAAATGTTATGTCAAAAAAATGAGGTTTGTCTACTCGCTATAGGTTTTACAAGAAGAAAAAGGGCATTGACAACAAAAAAACTCTCTCCGTTGTCTTTGAAAGATTATTTTAGAACCATATTGGCACTGGTAGCTCATTTTGATTTAGAGCAACATCAGATTGATGTCAAAATTGTGTTTCTAAATGGAGAAAATGAAAAAAAACAATTTACATGGCACAACCAGAAAACATTGTACTGTGTGATCCGAACTCAAGGGTTTGCTACTAAAGCTATTCAAAAGGTAATGTCAAAAGAAAAATATGGCTTATCAACTCGCTTAAGGTTTTACGGCAAAAAAAGGTCATTGACAACAAAGAAACTCTCTCCGTAGTCTTTGAAAGATTATTTTAGAACCATATTGGCACTGGTAGCTCATTTTGATTTAGAGTTACATCAGATTGATGTCAAAATTGTGTTTCTAAATGGAGAAATTGAAAAAACAATTTACATGGCAACAACCAGAAAACTTTGTACCGCGTGATCCGAAGACTAGGGTTTGCACAACAAAAGCTATTCAAAAGGTAATGTCAAAAGAAAATGAGGCTTGTCTACTCGCTAAAGGTTTTCCTACAAAAAAAAGGGCATTGACAACAAAGAAACTCTCTCCGTTGTCTTTGAAAGATTATTTTAGAACCATATTGGCACTGGTAGCTCATTTTGATTTAGAGCTACATCAGATTGATGTCAAAATTGTGTTTCTAAATGGAGAAATTGAAGAAACAATTTACATGGCACAACCAGAAAACTTTTGTACCCGAAGCGTGATCTGAAGACTAGGGTTTGCAACAAAAGCTATTCAAAAGGTAATGTCAAAAAAAAATGAGGCTTGTCTACTCGCTAAAGGTTTACAAAGAAAAAAAAGGGCATTGACAACAAAGAAACTCTCTCCGTTGTCTTCCAAAAGTTATTTTAGAACCATGTTGGCACTGGTACCTCATTTTGATTTAGAGCAACATCAGATTGATGTCAAAATTGTGTTTCTAAATGGAGAAATTGAAAAAACAATTTACATGGCACAACCAGAGAAAACTTTGTACCGCGTGATCGAAGACTAGGGTTTGCAACAAAAGCTATTCAAAAGGTAATGTCAAAAAAGAAATGAGGCTTGTCTACTCGCTAAAGGTTTTACAAGAAAAAAAAGGGCATTGACAACAAAAAACCTCCCTCCATTGTCTTTGAAAGATTATTTTAGAACCATATTGGCACTGGTAGCTCATTTTGATTTAGAGCAACATCAGATTGATGTCAAAATTGTGTTTCTAAATGGAGAAATTGAAAAAAACAATTTACATGGCACAACCAGAAAACTTTGTACCGCGTGATCCGAAGACTAGGGTTTGCAACAAAAGCTATTCAAAAGGTAATGTCAAAAAAAATGAGGCTTGTCTACTCGCTAAAGGTTTTACAAGAAAAAAAGGGCATTGACATCAATGAAACTCTCTCCGTTGTCTTTGCAAGATTATTTTAGAACCAAATTGGCACTGGTAGTTCATTTTGATTTAGATCAACATCAGATTGATGTCAAAATTGTGTTTCAAAATTGAGACGTTGAAGAAACAATTTACATGCCACAACCAAAAACCTTTGTACCGCTTGATCCGAAGTCTAGGGTTTGCAACTAAAGCTCTTCAAAATGTAATGTCAAAAAAAATGAGGCTTGTCTACTCTCTACTCGCAAAAGGTTTCACTATGAAAAAAAGGGCATTGACAACAAAAAAAACTCTCTCCATTGTCTTTGAAAAATTATTTTAGAGCCGTATTGACCCTGTTAGCTCATTTTGATTTAGAACAACATCAGATTGATGTCAAAATTGTGTTTCTAAATGGTGGCACTGAAGAAACAATTTACTTGGCACAACCAGAAAACTTTGTTCTTTGTCATACAAAGTCTAGGGTTTGCAACAAAAGCTATTGAAAAGGTAATGTCAAAAAAGAAATGAGGCGTGTCTATTCGCTAAAGGTTTTCCAAGAAAAAAGGGCATTGACAACAAAGAAACTCTCTCCTTTGTCTTTGTCTTTAAGATTATTTTAGAACCATATTGGCACTGGTAGCTCATTTTGATTTAGAGCAACATCAGATTGATGTCAAAATTGTGTTTCTAAATGGAGAAATTGAAAAAACAATTTACATGACACAACCAGAAAACTTTGTACCGTGATCCGAGGACTATGGTTTGCAACAAAAGCTATTCAAAATGTTTTGTCAAAAAAAATGAGGTTTGTCTACTCGCTATAGGTTTTACAAGAAGAAAAAGGGCATTGACTACAAAGAAACTCTCTCCGTTGTCTTTGAAAGATTATTTTAGAACCATATAGGCACTGGTAGCTCATTTTGATTTAGAGCAACATCAGATTGATGTCAAAATTGTGTTTCTAAATGGAGAAATTGAAAAAACAATTTACATGGCACAACCAGAAAACTTTGTACCGCGTGATCCGAAGACTAGGGTTTGCAACAAAAGCTATTCAAAAGGTAATGTCAAAAGAAATGACGCTTGTCTACTCGCTAAAGGTTTTCCAACAAAAAAAGGGCATTGACAACAAAGAAACTCTCTCCGTCGTCTTTGAAAGATTATTTTAGAACCATATTGGCACTGGTAGCTCATTTTGATTTAGAGCAACATCAGATTGATGTCAAAATTGTGTTTCTAAATGGAGAAATTGAAAAAACAATTTACATGGCACAACTAGAAAATTTTGTACTGCGTGATCCGAAGACTAGGGATTGCAACAAAATCTATTCAAAAGGTAATGTCAAAAAAAATGAGGTCTGTCTACTCGCTAAAGGTTTTACTACAAAAAAGGGCATTGACAACAAAGAAACTCTCTCCGTTGTCTTTGAAAGATTATTTTAGAACCATATTGGCACTGGTAGCTCATTTTGATTTAGAGCTACATCAGATTGATGTCAAAATTGTGTTTCTAAATGGAGAAATAAAAAAAAACAATTTACATGGCACAACCAGAAACTTTTTGTACCCGCGTGATCCGAAGACTAGGGTTTGCAACAAAAAAGCTATTCAAAAGGTAATGTCAAAAGAAATGAGGCTTGTCTACTCGCTAAAGGTTTTCCAAAAAAAAAGGGCATTGACAACAAAAAACCTCCCTCCATTGTCTTTGAAAAATTATTTTAGAACCATATTGGCACTGGTAGCTAATTTTGATTTAGAGCTACATCAGATTGCTGTCAAAATTTTCTTTCTAAATGGAGATATTAAAGAAACAATTTACATGGCACAACCAGAAAACTTTGTACCGCGTGATCCGAAGACTAGGGTTTGCAACAAAAGCTATTCAAAAGGTAATGTCAAAAAAGAAATGAGGCTTGTCTACTCGCTAAAGGTTTTACAACAAAAAAGGGCATTGACATCAAAGAAACTCTCTCCGTTGTCTTTGTAAGATTATTTTAGAACCATATTGGCACTGGTAGCTCATTTTGATTTAGAACTACATCAGATTGATGTCAAAATTGTGTTTCAAAATGAGAAATGGAGAAATTGAAAAAACAATTTACATGGCACAACCAGAAAACTTTGTACCGCGTGATCCGAAGACTAGGGTTTGCAACAAAAGCTATTCAAAAGGTAATGTCAAAAGAAATGAGGCTTGTCTACTCGCTAAAGGTTTTCCAAGAAAAAAAAGGGCATTGACAACAAAAAACTCTCTCTCTCTCCGTTGTCTTTGAAAGATTATTTTAGAACCATATTGGCACTGGTAGCTCATTTTGATTTAGAGCAACATCAGATTGATGTCAAAATTGTGTTTAAAAAGAAATTGAAAAACAATTTACATGGGACAACCAAAAAACTTTGTACCGCGTGATCCGAAGTCTAGGGTTTGCAACAAAAGCTATTCAAAATGTAATGTAAAAAGATATGCCACTCGCGAAAAGGTTTTACAATGAAAAAAGGGCATTGACAACAAAAAACTCTCTCCGTTGTCTTTGAAAAATTATTTTAGAGCCGTATTGGCACTGGTAGCTCATTTTGATTTAGAACTACATCAGATTGATGTCAAAATTGTGTTTCTAAATGGTGACATTGAAGAAACAATTTACATGGCACAACCAGAAAACTTTGTACCGCGTGATCCGAAGACTAGGGTTTGCAACAAAAAGCTATTCAAAAGGTAATGTCAAAAAAAAAAATGAGGCTTGTCTACTCGCTAAAGGTTTACAACAAAAAAAGGGCATTGACAACAAAGCAAACTCTCTCCTTTGTCTTTGAAAGATTATTTTAGAACCATATTGGCACTGGTAGCTCATTTTGATTTAGAGCAACATCAGATTGATGTCAAAATTGTGTTTCTAAATGGAGAAATTGAAAAAACAATTTACATGGCACAACCAGAAAACTTTGTACCGCGTGATCCGAAATCTAGGGTTTGCAAGAAAAGCTATTCAAAGGGTAATGTCAAAAGAAAATGAGGCTTGTCTACTCGCTAAAGGTTTTACAACAAGAAAAAAGGGCATTGACAACAAAAAACTCTCTCCGTTGTCTTTGAAAGATTATTTTAGAACCATATTGGCACTGGTAGCTCATTTTGATTTAGAGCAACATCAGATTGATGTCAAAATTGTGTTTCTAAATGGAGAAATTGAAAAAACAATTTACATGGCACAACCAGAAAACTTTGTACCGCGTGATCCGAAGACTAGGGTTTGCAACAAAAGCTATTCAAAAGGTAATGTCAAAAAAAAATGAGGCTTGTCTACTCGCTAAAGGTTTCCAAAGAAAAAAGGGCATTGACAACAAAAAAAGTCTCTCTTTGTCTTTGAAAGATTATTTTAGAACCATATTGGCACTGGAAGTTAATTTTGATTTAGAGCCACATCAGATTGATGTCAAAATTGTCTTTCTAAATGGAGACATTGAAGAAACAATTTACATGGCACAACCAGAAAACTTTGTACAGCGTGATCCGAAGTCTAGGGTTTGCAACAAAAGCTATTCAAAATGTTATGTCAAAAGATATGAGGCTGGTCTACTCGCTAAAGGTTTTACAACAAAAAAAGGGCATTGACAACAAAAGAACTCTCTCTCTCCGTTGTCTTTGAAAGATTATTTTAGAACCATATAGGCACTGGTAGCTCATTTTGATTTAGAGCAACATCAGATTGATGTCAAAATTGTGTTTCTAAATGGAGAAATTGAAAAAACAATTTACATGGCACAACGAGAAAACATTGTACCGCGTGAAACGAAGACTAGGGTTTGCAACAAAAACTATTCAAAAGGTAATGTCAAAAGAAATGAGGCTTGTCTACTCGCCAAAGGTTTTCCAACAAGAAAAAGGGCATTGACAACAAACAAACTCTCTCCATTGTCTTTGAAAGATTATTTTAGAACCATATTGGCACTGGTAGCTCATTTTGATTTAGAGCAACATCATATTAATGTCAAAATTGTGTTTCTAAATGGAGAAATTGAAAAAACAATTTACATGGCACAACCAGAAAACTTTGTACCGCGTGATCCGAAGACTAGGGTTTGCAACAAAAAAAGCTATTCAAAAGGTAATGTCAAAAGAAATGAGGCTTGTCTACTCGCTAAAGGTTTTCCAACAAAAAAAGGGCATTGACAACAAAGAAACTCTGTCCGTAGTCTTTGAAAGATTATTTTAGAACCATATTGGCACTGGTAGCTAATGATGATTTAGAGCAACATCAGATTAACGTCAAAATTGTGTTTCTAAATGGAGAAATTGAAAAAATAATTTACATGGCACAACAAGAAAACTTTGTACCGCGTGATCCGAAGACTAGGGTTTGCAACAAAAAGCTATTCAAAAGGTAATGTCAAAAAAAATGAGGCTTGTCTACTCGCTAAAGGTTTTTTCCAAAAAAAAAAAGGGCATTGACAACAAAGAAACTCTGTCCGTAGTCTTTGAAAGATTATTTTAGAACCATATTGGCACTGGTAGCTCATTTTGATTTAGAGCAACATCAGATTGATGTCAAAATTGTGTTTCTAAATGGAGAAATTGAAAAAATAATTTACATGGCACAACAAGTAAACTTTGTACCGTATGAACAGAAGACTAGGGTTTGCAACAAAAGCTATTCAAAAGGTAATGTCAAAAGAAATGAGGCTTGTGTACTCACTAAACGTTTTCCAACAAGAAAAGGGCATTACAAACGAAGAAACTCTCTCCTTTGTTTTTGAAAGATTATTTTGAACTATATTTTCTCTTGTAGCTCATTTTGATTTAGTGCAACATCAGATTGATGTCAAAATTGTGTTTCTAAATGGAGAAATTGAAAAAACTATTTACATGGCACAACTAGAAAACTTTGTTCCGCGTGATCCGAAGAGTAGGGTTTTGCAACAAAAGCTATTCAAAAGGTAATGTCAAAAAAAGAGGCTTGTCTACTCTAAAAAAGGTTTACCAACAAAAAGGGCATTGACAAAAAAACAAAGAAACTCTCTCCGTTGTCTTTGAAAGATTATTTTGAACTATATTTTCTCTTGTAGCTCATTTTGATTTAGTGCAACATCAGATTGATGTCAAAATTGTGTTTCTAAATGGAGAAATTGAAAAAACTATTTACATGGCACAACTAGAAAACTTTGTACTGCGTGATCCGAAGACTAGGGTTTGCAACAAAAACTATTCAAAAGGTAATGTCAAAAAAAGAAATGACACTTGTCTACTCGCTAAAGGTTTTCCAACAAAAAAAGGGCATTGACAACAAAAAACTCTCTCCTTTGTCTTTGAAAGATTATTTTAGAACCATATTGGCACTGGTAGCTCATTTTGATTTAGAGCAACATCAGATTGATGTCAAAATTGTGTTTCTAAATGGAGAAATTGAAAAAACAATTTACATGGCACAACCAGAAAACTTTGTACCGCGTGATCCGAAGACTAGGGTTTGCAACAAAAGCTATTCAAAAGGTAATGTCAAAAGATATGAGGCTTGTCTACTCGCTAAAGGTTTTCCTACAAAAAAGGGCATTGACAACAAAGAAACTCTCTCCGTTGTCTTTGAAAAATTATTTTAGAACAATATTGGCACTGGTAGCTCATTTTGATTTTGAGCTACATCAGATTGATGTCAAAATTGTGTTTCTAAATTGAGACATTAAAGAAACAATTCACATGGCACAACCAGAAAACTTTGTACTTCGTGATCCGAAGTCTAGGGTTTTCAACAAAAACTATTCAAAAGATAATGTCAAAAGATATGAGGCTTGTCTACTCGCTAAAGGTTTTCCAAAAAAAAAGGGCATTGACAACAAAGAAACTCTCTCCGTTGTCTTTGAAAGATTATTTTAGAACCATATTGGCACTGGTAGCTCATTTTGATTCAGAGCTACATCAGATTGATGTCAAAATTGTGTTTCTAGATGGAGACATTGAAGAAACAATTTACATGGCACTACCAGAAAACTTTGTACCGCGTGATCCGAAGACTAGGGTTTGCAACAAAAGCTATTCAAAAGGTAATGTCAAAAGAAATGAGGCTTGTCTACTCGCTAAAGGTTTTCCAACAAAAAAAAAGGGCATTGACAACAAAGAAACTCTCTCCTTTGTCTTTGAAAGATTATTTTAGAACCATATTGGCACTGGTAGCTCATTTTGATTCAGAGCTACATCAGATTGATGTCAAAATTGTGTTTCTAAATGGAGAAACTGAAAAAACAATTTACATGGCACAACCAGAAAACTTTTTGTACCGCGTGATCGAAGACTATGGTTTGCAACAAAAGCTATTCAAAATGTTATGTCAAAAAAATGAGAGGCTTGTCTACTCGCTAAAGGTTTTACAAGAAGAAAAAGGGCATTGACAACAAAGAAACTCTCTCCGTTGTCTTTGAAAGATTATTTTAGAACCATATTGGCACTGGTAGCTCATTTTGATTTAGAGCAACATCAGATTGATGTCAAAATTGTGTTTCTAAATGGAGAAATTGAAAAAACAATTTACATGGCACAACCAGAAAACTTTGTACCGCGTGATCCGAAGACTAGGGTTTGCAACAAAAGCTATTCAAAAGGTAATGTCAAAAAAAATGACGCTTGTCTACTCGCTAAAGGTTTTCCAACAAAAAAAGGGCATTACCAACAAATAGACGCTCTCCTTTGTCTTTGAAAGATTATTTTAGAACCATATTTGCTTTGGTAGCTCATTTTGATTTAGAGCAACATCAGATTGATGTCAAAATTGTGTTTCAAAATTGAGAAATTGAAAAAACAATTTACATGGCACAACCAGAAAACTTTGTACCGCGTGATCCGAAATCTAGGGTTTGCAACAAAAGCTATTCAAAGGGTAATGTCAAAAGAAATGAGGCTTGTCTACTCGCTAAAGGTTTTACAAGAAAAAAAGGGCATTGACAACAAAGAAACTCTCTCCGTTGTCTTTGAAAGATTATTTTAGAACCATATTGGCACTGGTAGCTCATTTTGATTTAGAGCAACATCAGATTGATGTCAAAATTGTGTTTCTAAATGGAGAAATTGAAAAAACAATTTACATGGCACAACTAGAAAATTTTGTACTGCGTGATCCGAAGACTAGGGTTTGCAACAAAAGCTATTCAAAAGGTAATGTCAAAAAAATGAGGCTTGTCTACTCGCTAAAGGTATTCCAACAAAAAAAGGGCATTACCAACAAAGCAAGTCTCTCCTTTGTCTTTGAAAGATTATTTTAGAACCATATTTGCTTTGGTAGCTCATTTTGATTTAGAGCAACATCAGATTGATGTCAAAATTGTGTTTCAAAATTGAGAAATTGAAAAAACAATTTACATGGCACAACCAGAAAACTTTGTACCGCGTGATCCGAAATCTTGGGTTTGCAAGAAAAGCTATTCAATGGGTAATGTCAAAAGATAAGAGGCTTGTCTACTACTAAAGGTTTTTTTACAAGAAAAAAAGGGCATTGACTACAAAGAAACTCTCTCCGTTGTCTTTGAAAGATTATTTTAGAACCATATAGGCACTGGTAGCTCATTTTGATTTAGAGCAACATCAGATTGATGTCAAAATTGTGTTTCTAAATGGAGAAATTGAAAAAAACAATTTACATGGCACAACCAGAAAACTTTGTACCGCGTGATCCGAAGACTAGGGTTTGCAACAAAAGCTATTCAAAAGGTAATGTCAAAAAAAATGAGGCTTCTCTACTCGCTAAAGGTTTTCCAAAAAAAAGGGCATTGACAACAAGCAAACTCTCTCCTTTGTCTTTGAAAGATTATTTTAGAACCATATTGGCACTTTGGTAGCTCATTTTGATTTAGAGCAACATCAGATTGATGTCAAAATTGTGTTTCTAAATGGAGAAATTGAAAAAACAATTTACTTGGCACAACCAGAAAACTTTGTACCGCGTGATCCGAAGACTAGGGTTTTGCAAAAAAAGCTATTCAAAAGGTAATGTCAAAAGAAATGAGGCTTGTCTACTCGCTAAAGGTTTTACAAGAAGAAAAAGGGCATTGACAACAAAGAAACTCTCTCCGTTTGTCTTTGAAAGATTATTTTAGAACCATATTAGGCACTGGTAGCTCATTTTGATTTAGAGCAACATCAGATTGATGTCAAAATTGTGTTTCTAAATGGAGAAATTGAAAAAAAAACAATTTACATGGCACAACCAGAAAACTTTGTACCGCGTGATCCGAAGACTAGGGTTTGCAACAAAAGCTATTCAAAAGGTAATGTCAAAAAAATGAGGCTTGTCTACTCGCTAAAGGTTTTCCACAAAAAAAAAAGGGCATTGACAACAAAAAAACTCTCTCCTTTGTCTTTGAAAGATTATTTTAGAACAATATTGGCACTGGTAGCTCATTTTGATTTAGAGCAACATCAGATTGATGTCAAAATTGTGTTTCTAAATGGAGAAATTGAAAAAACAATTTACATGGCACAACCAGAAAACTTTGTACCGCGTGATCCGAAATCTAGGGTTTGCAACAAAAGCTATTCAAAAGGTAATGTCAAAAGATATGAGGCTTGTCTACTCGCGAAAGGTTTTACTAGAAGAAAAAGGGCATTGACTACAAAGAAACTCTCTCCGTTGTCTTTGAAAGATTATTTTAGAACCATATAGGCACTGGTAGCTCATTTTGATTTAGAGCAACATCAGATTGATGTCAAAATTGTGTTTCTAAATGGAGAAATTGAAAAAATAATTTACATGGCACAACCAGAAAACTTTGTACCGCGTGATCTGAAGACAAGGGTTTGCAACAAAAGCTATTCAAAAGGTAATGTCAAAAAAAATGAGGCTTCTCTACTCGCTAAAGGTATTCCAACAAAAAAAGGGCATTACCAACAAAGCAAGTCTCTCCTTTGTCTTTGAAAGATTATTTTAGAACAATATTTGCTTTGGTAGCTCATTTTGATTTAGAGCAACATCAGATTGATGTCAAAATTGTGTTTCAAAATTGAGAAATTGAAAAAACAATTTACATGGCTCAACCAGAAAACTTTGTACCGCGTGATCCGAAATCTAGGGTTTGCAAGAAAAGCTATTCAAAGGGTAATGTCAAAAGATAAGAGGCTTGTCTACTCGCAAAAGGTTTTACTAGAAGAAAAAGGGCATTGACTACAAAGAAACTCTCTCCGTTGTCTTTGAAAGATTATTTTAGAACCATATAGGCACTGGTAGCTCATTTTGATTTAGAGCAACATCAGATTGATGTCAAAATTGTGTTTCTAAATGGAGAAATTGAAAAAACAATTTACATGGCACAACCAGAAAACTTTGTACCGCGTGATCCGAAGACAAGGGTTTGCAACAAAAGCTATTCAAAAGGTAATGTCAAAAAAATGAGGCTTGTCTACTCGCTAAAGGTTTTCCAACAAAAAAAGGGCATTGACAACAAAGAAACTCTCTCCATCGTCTTTGAAAGATTATTTTAGAACCATATTGGCACTGGTAGCTCATTTTGATTTAGAGCAACATCAGATTGATGTCAAAATTGTGTTTCTAAATGGAGAAATTGAAAAAAAAAAACAATTACATGGCAACAACCAGAAAACTTTGTACTGCGTGATCCGAAAGACTAGGGTTTGCAACAAAAGCTATTCAAAAGGTAATGTCAAAAGAAAAATGAGGCTTGTCTACTCGCTAAAGGTTTTACTAGAAGAAAAAAGGGCATTGACAACAAAGAAACTCTCTCCGTTGTCTTTGAAAGATTATTTTAGAACCATATAGGCACTGGTAGCTCATTTTGATTTAGAGCAACATCAGATTGATGTCAAAATTGTGTTTCTAAATGGAGAAATGAAAAAAAAAACAATTTACATGGCACAACCAGAAAACTTTGTACCGCGTGATCCGAAGACTAGGGTTTGCAACAAAAGCTATTCAAAAGGTAATGTCAAAAGAAATGAGGCTTGTCTACTCGCTAAAGGTTTTCCAAGAAAAAAAGGGCATTTACAAACAAAACTCTCTCTCCTTTGTCTTTGAAAGATTATTTTAGAACCATATTGGCACTGGTAGCTCATTTTGATTTAGAGCAAATCAAAGATAAGACAATAAATTCACCTGAAAAAGATAACATGCCACCAAGGCAACAGTATATAACAAAAACTTAATACTATACTGTAGTTATTTAAAAAGGATATACTCCCGCCCCTCGTGGCACCCCCTCCCCCCGTGGCACCACCCTCCCCCGGGGGGCCCCCCCCCCCAGGGGCACCCTAAGCAGATTTTTAGATCTAATTGGTTAAAATTCAAGATCAGAACTTAGCAACTGACATTTAACAAACTTTGGTATATACAAAATAATGTTGTTATCAGCACCAGCCTCAGTCTCTAAAACTGCCACAGCCAGCTTGTATCTTATTTTGTTTCTTACTTTGTAACCCAGTATTGTACTCGTTCAGGTGTAAAAAATAATGCCAAACACTAATTTTTCAACAAAGAACTGAAACTGGTGCCTACATTGATATACAACTGAATAAAAAATAAAAAAGACTACGAGAAATTTTTAGATCTCAATTATAGCCCTCCAAAGCGATCTGAAAATTTGAAAATGTTTGACATAATAACAGTACTTATAGAATCTATACAATTATAGCTTTAGCATGAGTTAAATTACTTGAAGTCTGCTCAATTGTTGTGCTGAGCACTGAATATCTAAATTTAGGTGCAGTTTTCGTTGATACAGTTGCTGAAGAGGCGACTGAATTACACCTGCAAACAAATCAAAGATAAGACAATAAATTCACTGAAAAAAGATAACATGCCACCAAGGCAACAGTATATAACAAAAACTTAATACTATACTGTAGTTATTTAAAAAGGATATACTCCCGCCCCTCGTGGCACCCCCTCCCCCCGTGGCACCACCCTCCCCGGGGGCACCCCCCGCCCCCAGGGGCACCCTAAGCAGATTTTTAGATCTAATTGGTTAAAATTCAATATCAGAACTTAGCAACTGACATTTAACAAACTTTGGTATATACAAAATAATGTTGTTATCAGCACCAGCCTCAGTCTCTAAAACTGCCACAGCCAGCTTGTATCTTATTTTGTTTCTTACTTTGTAACCCAGTATTGTACTCGTTCAGGTGTAAAAAATAATGCCAAACACTAATTTTTCAACAAAGAACTGAAACTGGTGCCTACATTGATATACAACTGAATAAAAAATTGAAAAGACGAGGAGAAATTTTTAGATCTCAATTATAGCCCACCAAAGCGATCTGAAAATTTGAAAATGTTTGACATAATAACAGTACTTATAGAATCTATACAATTATAGCTTTAGCATGAGTTAAATTACTTGAAGTCTGCTCAATTGTTGTGCTGAGCACTGAATATCTAAATTTAGGTGCAGTTTTCGTTGATACAGTTGCAGAAGACGACTGAATTACACCTGAAAACAAATCAAAGATAAGACAATAAATTCACCTGAAAAAGATAACATGCCACCAAGGCAACAGTATATAACAAAAACTTAATACTATACTGTAGTTATTTAAAAAGGATATACTCCCGCCCCTCGTGGCACCCCCTCCCCCCGTGGCACCACCCCCCGGGGGGCCCCCCGCCCCCAGGGGCACCCTAAGCAGATTTTTAGATCTAATTGGTTAAAATTCAAGATCAGAACTTTGCAACAGACATTTAACAAACTTTGGTATATACAAAATAATGTTGTTATCAGCACCAGCCTCAGTCTCTAAAACTGCCACAGCCAGCTTGTATCTTATTTTGTTTCTTACTTTGTAACCCAGTATTGTACTCGTTCAGGTGTAAAAAATAATGCCAAACACTAATTTTTCAACAAAGAACTGAAACTGGTGCCTACATTGATATACAACTGAAAAAAAAATGAAAAAGACGAGGAGAAATTTTTAGATCTCAATTATAGCCCACCAAAGCGATCTGAAAATTTGAAAATGTTTGACATAATAACAGTACTTATAGAATCTATACAATTATAGCTTTAGCATGAGTTAAATTACTTGAAGTCTGCTCAATTGTTGTGCTGAGCACTGAATATCTAAATTTAGGTGCAGTTTTCGTTGATACTGATTCAGAAGACGACTGAATTACACCTGAAAACAAATCAAAGATAAGACAATAAATTCACCTGAAAAAGATAACATGCCACCAAGGCAACAGTATATAACAAAAACTTAATACTATACTGTGTAGTTAAAAAAAAAGGATATACTCCCCCCTCGTGGCACCCCCCCCCGTGGTGGCACCACCCCCCGGGGGGGCCCCCCGCCCCAGGGGCACCCTAAGCAGATTTTTAGATCTAATTGGTTAAAATTCAAGATCAGAACTTAGCAACTGACATTTAACAAACTTTGGTATATATATACAAAATAATGTTGTTATCAGCACCAGCCTCAGTCTCTAAAAAACTGCCACAGCCAGCTTGTATCTTATTTCGTTTCTTACTTTGTAACCCAGTATTGTACTCGTTCAGGTGTAAAAAATAATGCCAAACACTAATTTTTCAACAAAGAACTGAAACTGGTGCCTACATTGATATACAACTGAATAAAAAATTTGAAAAGACGAGGAGAAATTTTTAGATCTCAATTATAGCCCACCAAAGCGATCTGAAAATTTGAAAATGTTTGACATAATAACAGTACTTATAGAATCTATACAATTATAGCTTTAGCATGAGTTAAATTACTTGAAGTCTGCTCAATTGTTGTGCTGAGCACTGAATATCTAAATTTAGGTGCAGTTTTCGTTGATACTGAGTTGCAGAGAAGACGACTGAATTACACCTGAAAACAAATCAAAGATAAGACAATAAATTCACCTGAAAAAAGATAACATGCCACCAAGGCAACAGTATATAACAAAAACTTAATACTATACCGTAGTTATTTAAAAAGGATATACTCTCCCCCCCTCGTGGCACCCCCCCCCGTGTGGCACCACCCCCTGGGGGGGCCCCCCCCCCCCAGGGGCACCCTAAGCAGATTTTTAGATCTAATTGGTTAAAATTCAAGAATCAGAACTTAGCAACTGACATTTAACAAACTTTGGTATATACAAAAAATAATGTTGTTGTTATCAGCACCAGCCTCAGTCTCTAAAACTGCCACAGCCAGCTTGTATCTTATTTCGTTTCTTACTTTGTAACCCAGTATTGTACTCGTTCAGGTGTAAAAAATAATGCCAAACACTAATTTTTCAACAAAGAACTGAAACTGGTGCCTACATTGATATACAACTGAATAAAAAATTGAAAAGACGAGGAGAAATTTTTAGATCTCAATTATAGCCCACCAAAGCGATCTGAAAATTTGAAAATGTTTGACATAATAACAGTACTTATAGAATCTATACAATTATAGCTTTAGCATGAGTTAAATTACTTGAAGTCTGCTCAATTGTTGTGCTGAGCACTGAATATCTAAATTTAGGTGCAGTTTTCGTTGATACAGTTGCAGAAGACGACTGAATTACACCTGAAAACAAATCAAAGATAAGACAATAAATTCACCTGAAAAGATAACATGCCACCAAGGGAACAGTATATAACAAAAACTTAATACTATACTGTAGTTATTTAAAAAGGATATACTCCCGCCCCTCGTGGCACCCCCTCCCCCCGTGGCACCACCCTCCCCCAGGGGCACCCTAAGCAGATTTTTAGATCTAATTGGTTAAAATTCAAGATCAGAACTTAGCAACTGACATTTAACAAACTTTGGTATATACAAAATAATGTTGTTATCAGCACCAGCCTCAGTCTCTAAAACTGCCACAGCCAGCTTGTATCTTATTTCGTTTCTTACTTTGTAACCCAGTATTGTACTCGTTCAGGTAAAAAAATAATGCCAAACACTAATTTTTCAACAAAGAACTGAAACTGGTGCCTACATTGATATACAACTGAATAAAAAATTGAAAAGACGAGGAGAAATTTTTAGATCTCAATTATAGCCCACCAAAGCGATCTGAAAATTTGAAAATGTTTGACATAATAACAGTACTTATAGAATCTATACAATTATAGCTTTAGCATGAGTTAAATTACTTGAAGTCTGCTCAATTGTTGTGCTGAGCACTGAATATCTAAATTTAGGTGCAGTTTTCGTTGATACAGTTGCAGAAGACGACTGAATTACACCTGAAAACAAATCAAAGATAAGACAATAAATTCACCTGAAAAAAGATAACATGCCACCAAGGCAACAGTATATAACAAAAACTTAATACTATACTGTAGTTATTTAAAAGGATATATACTCCCCCCTCGTGGTGGCCCCCCCCCCGTGGCACCACCCTCCCCCGGGGGCACCCCCCGCCCCCAGGGGCACCCTAAGCAGATTTTTAGATCTAATTGGTTAAAATTCAATATCAGAACTTAGCAACTGACATTTAACAAACTTTGGTATATACAAAATAATGTTGTTATCAGCATCAGCACCAGCCTCAGTCTCTAAAACTGCCACAGCCAGCTTGTATCTTATTTTGTTTCTTACTTTGTAACCCAGTATTGTACTCGTTCAGGTGTAAAAAATAATGCCAAACACTAATTTTTCAACAAAGAACTGAAACTGGTGCCTACATTGATATACAACTGAAAAAAAAATGAAAAAAGACGAGGAGAAATTTTTAGATCTCAATTATAGCCCACCAAAGCGATCTGAAAATTTGAAAATGTTTGACATAATAACAGTACTTATAGAATCTATACAATTATAGCTTTAGCATGAGTTAAATTACTTGAAGTCTGCTCAATTGTTGTGCTGAGCACTGAATATCTAAATTTAGGTGCAGTTTTCGTTGATACTGAGTTGCAGAAGAAGACGACTGAATTACACCTGAAAACAAATCAAAGATAAGACAATAAATTCACCTGAAAAAGATAACATGCCACCAAGGCAACAGTATATAACAAAAACTTAATACTATACTGTAGTTATTTTTAAAAAGATATACCCCCCCCCGTGGCCCCCCCCCCCCCCCCGTGGCACCACCCTCCCCCGGGGGGCACCCCCCCCCCCAGGGGGGCACCCTAAGCAGATTTTTAGATCTAATTGGTTAAAATTCAAGATCAGAACTTAGCAACTGACATTTAACAAACTTTGGTATATACAAAATAATGTTGTTATCAGCACCAGCCTCAGTCTCTAAAACTGCCACAGCCAGCTTGTATCTTATTTTGTTTCTTACTTTGTAACCCAGAGTATTGTACTCGTTCAGGTGTAAAAAAATAATGCCAAACACTACTTTTTTTCAACAAAGAACTGAAACTGGTGCCTACATTGATATATACAACTGAAAAAAAAATTGAAAAGACGAGGAGAAATTTTTAGATCTCAATTATAGCCCAGCGATCTGAAAATTTGAAAATGTTTGACATAATAACAGTACTTATAGAATCTACACAATTATAGCTTTAGCATGAGTTAAATTACTTGAAGTCTGCTCAATTGTTGTGCTGAGCACTGAATATCTAAATTTAGGTGCAGTTTTTGTTGATACTGTTGCAGAAGACGACTGAATTACACCAGAAAACAAATCAAAGATAAGACAATAAATTCACCTGAAAAAGATAACATGCCACCAAGGCAACAGTAAATAACAAAAACTTAATACTATACTGTAGTTATTTAAAAAGGATATACTCCCGCCCCTCGTGGCCCCCCCCCCCCGTGGCACCACCCCCCCCCCGGGGGCACCCCCCGCCCAGGGGCACCCTAAGCAGATTTTTAGATCTAATTGGTTAAAATTCAATATCAGAACTTAGCAACTGACATTTAACAAACTTTGGTATATACAAAATAATGTTGTTATCAGCACCAGCCTCAGTCTCTAAAACTGCCACAGCCAGCTTGTATCTTATTTTGTTTCTTACTTTGTAACCCAGTATTGTACTCGTTCAGGTGTAAAAAATAATGCCAAACACTAATTTTTCAACAAAGAACTGAAACTGGTGCCTACATTGATATACAACTGAAAAAAAAATTGAAAAGACGAGGAGAAATTTTAGATCTCAATTATAGCCCACCAAAGCGATCTGAAAATTTGAAAATGTTTGACATAATAACAGTACTTATAGAATCTATACAATTATAGCTTTAGCATGAGTTAAATTACTTGAAGTCTGCTCAATTGTTGTGCTGAGCACTGAATATCTAAATTTAGGTGCAGTTTTCGTTGATACTGAGTTGCGAGAAGACGACTGAATTACACCTGAAAACAAATCAAAGATAAGACAATAAATTCACCTGAAAAAGATAACATGCCACCAAGGCAACAGTATATAAAAAAAACTTAATACTATACTGTAGTTATTTAAAAAGGATATACTCCCGCCCCTCGTGGCACCCCCTCCCCCCGTGGCACCACCCTCCCCCGGGGGCACCCCCGCCCCTGGGGCACCCTAAGCAGATTTTTAGATCTAATTGGTTAAAATTCAAGATCAGAACTTTGCAACAGACATTTAACAAACTTTGGTATATACAAAATAATGTTGTTATCAGCACCAGCCTCAGTCTCTAAAACTGCCACAGCCAGCTTGTATCTTATTTCGTTTCTTACTTTGTAACCCAGTATTGTACTCGTTCAGGTGTAAAAAATAATGCCAAACACTAATTTTTCAACAAAGAACTTAAACTGGTGCCTACATTGATATACAACTGAAAAAAAATTGAAAAGACGAGGAGAAATTTTAAGATCTCAATTATAGCCCACCAAAGCGATCTGAAAATTTGAAAATGTTTGACATAATAACTTATAGAATCTATACAATTATAGCTTTAGCATGAGTTAAATTACTTGATGTCTGCTCAATTGTTGTGCTGAGCACTGAATATCTAAATTTAGGTGCAGTTTTCGTTGATACAGTTGAAGAAGACGACTGAATTACACCTGCAAACAAATCAAAGATAAGACAATAAATTAACCTGAAAAAGATAACATGCCACCAAGGCAACAGTATATAACAAAAACTTAATACTATACTGTAGTTATTTAAAAAGGATATACTCCCCCCCTCTGTGGCCCCCCCCCCCCCGTGCACCACCCCCCCGGGGCACCCCCCCCCCCCCAGGGGCACCCTAAGCAGATTTTTAGATCTAATTGGTTAAAATTCAATATCAGAACTTAGCAACTGACATTTAACAAACTTTGGTATATACAAAATAATGTTGTTATCAGCACCAGCCTCAGTCTCTAAAACTGCCACAGCCAGCTTGTATCTTATTTTGTTTCTTACTTTGTAACCAAAGTATTGTACTCGTTCAGGTGTAAAAATAATGCCAAACACTAATTTTTTTCAACAAAGAACTGAAACTGGTGCCTACATTGATATACAACTGAAAAAAATTGAAAAAAAGAGGAGAAATTTTTAGATCTCAATTATAGCCCACCAAAGCGATCTGAAAATTTGAAAATGTTTGACATAATAACAGTACTTATAGAATCTATACAATTATAGCTTTAGCATGAGTTAAATTACTTGAAGTCTGCTCAATTGTTGTGCTGAGCACTGAATATCTAAATTTAGGTGCAGTTTTCGTTGATCTGAGTTGAAGAGAAGACGACTGAATTACACCTGAAAACAAATCAAAGATAAGACAATAAATTCACCTGAAAAAGATAACATGCCACCAAGGCAACAGTATATAACAAAAACTTAATACTATACTGTAGTTATTTAAAAAGGATATACTCCCGCCCCTCGTGGCACCCCCTCCCCCCGTGGCACCACCCTCCCCCGGGGGCACCCCCCGCCCCCAGGGGCACCCTAAGCAGATTTTTAGATCTAATTGGTTAAAATTCAAGATCAGAACTTAGCAACTGACATTTAACAAACTTTGGTATATACAAAATAATGTTGTTATCAGCACCAGCCTCAGTCTCTAAAACTGCCACAGCCAGCTTGTATCTTATTTTGTTTCTTACTTTGTAACCCAGTATTGTACTCGTTCAGGTGTAAAAAATAATGCCAAACACTAATTTTTCAACAAAGAACTGAAACTGGTGCCTACATTGATATACAAACTGAAAAAAAATTGAAAAGACGAGGAGAAATTTTTAGATCTCAATTATAGCCCACCAAAGCGATCTGAAAATTTGAAAATGTTTGACATAATAACAGTACTTATAGAATCTATACAATTATAGCTTTAGCATGAGTTAAATTACTTGAAGTCTGCTCAATTGTTGTGCTGAGCACTGAATATCTAAATTTAGGTGCAGTTTTCGTTGATGACAGTTTGAGAAGACGACTGAATTACACCTGAAAACAAATCAAAGATAAGACAATAAATTCACCTGAAAAAGATAACATGCCACCAAGGCAACAGTATATAACAAAAACTTAATACTATACTGTAGTTATTTAAAAAGGATATACTCCCGCCCCTCGTGGCACCCCCTCTCCCCGTGGCACCACCCTCCCACGGGGGCCCCCCCCCCAGGGGCACCCTAAGCAGATTTTTAGATCTAATTGGTTAAAATTCAAGATCAGAACTTAGCAACTGAGACATTAACAAACTTTGGTATATACAAAATAATGTTGTTATCAGCACCAGCCTCAGTCTCTAAAACTGCCACAGCCAGCTTGTATCTTATTTTGTTTCTTACTTTGTAACCCAGTATTGTACTCGTTCAGGTGTAAAAAATAATGCCAAACACTAATTTTTCAACAAAGAACTGAAACTGGTGCCTACATTGATATACAACTGAATAAAAAATTGAAAAGACGAGGAGAAATTTTTAGATCTCAATTATAGCCCACCAAAGCGATCTGAAAATTTGAAAATGTTTGACATAATAACAGTACTTATAGAATCTATACAATTATAGCTTTAGCATGAGTTAAATTACTTGAAGTCTGCTCAATTGTTGTGCTGAGCACTGAATATCTAAATTTAGGTGCAGTTTTCGTTGATACAATTGCAGAAGACGACTGAATTAGTCCTCCAAACAAATCAGAGATAAGACAATAAATTCACCTGAAAAAGATAACATGCCACCAAGGCAAGTATATATATATATACAAAAAAACTTAATACTACTATGTTGTAGTTATTTAAAAGGATATACTCCGCCCCTGGTGGCCCCCCTCCCCCGTGGCACCACCCTCCTGGGGGGCACCCCCCCCCCAGGGGCACCCTAAGCAGATTTTTAGATCTAATTGGTTAAAATTCAATATCAGAACTTAGCAACTGACATTTAACAAACTTTGGTATATACAAAATAATGTTGTTATCAGCACCAGCCTCAGTCTCTAAAACTGCCACAGCCAGCTTGTATCTTATTTTGTTTCTTACTTTGTAACCCAGTATTGTACTCGTTCAGGTGTAAAAAATAATGCCAAACACTAATTTTTCAACAAAGAACTGAAACTGGTGCCTACATTGATATACAACTGAATAAAAAATTGAAAAGACGAGGAGAATTTTTAGATCTCAATTATAGCCCACCAAAGCGATCTGAAAATTTGAAAATGTTTGACATAATAACAGTACTTATAGAATCTATACAATTATAGCTTTAGCATGAGTTAAATTACTTGAAGTCTGCTCAATTGTTGTGCTGAGCACTGAATATCTAAATTTAGGTGCAGTTTTCGTTGATACAGTTGCAGAAGACGACTGAATTACACCTGAAAACAAATCAAAGATAAGACAATAAATTCACCTGAAAAAGATAACATGCCACCAAGGCAACAGTATATAACAAAAACTTTATATACTATGTAGTAGTTTATTTAAAAGGATATATCCGCCTCCCCCCCCGTGGTGGCACCCCCCCATGGTGGCACCCCCCCCCGGGGGGGCACCCCGCCCCCAGGGGCACCCTAAGCAGATTTTTAGATCTAATTGGTTAAAATTCAAGATCAGAACTTAGCAACTGACATTTAACAAACTTTGGTATATACAAAATAATGTTGTTATCAGCACCAGCCTCAGTCTCTAAAACTGCCACAGCCAGCTTGTATCTTATTTTGTTTCTTACTTTGTAACCCAGTATTGTACTCGTTTCGTGTAAAAAAAAAATAATGCCAAACACTTTTTTTTCAACAAAGAACTGAAACTGGTGGTGCCTACATTGATATACAACTGAATAAAAAATTGAAAAGACGAGGAGAAATTTTAAGATCTCAATTATAGCCCACCAAAGCGATCTGAAAATTTGAAAATGTTTGACATAATAACAGTACTTATAGAATCTATACAATTATAGCTTTAGCATGAGTTAAATTACTTGAAGTCTGCTCAATTGTTGTGCTGAGCACTGAATATCTAAATTTAGGTGCAGTTTTCGTTGATCTGAGTTGAGAAGACGACTGAATTACACCTGAAAACAAATCAAAGATAAGACAATAAATTCACCTGAAAAAAGATAACATGCCACCAAGGCAACAGTATATAACAAAAACTTAATACTATACTGTAGTTATTTAAAAGGATATACTCCCCCGCCCCCCTCGTGGCACCCCCTCCCCCCGTGGCACCACCCCCCCGGGGGGCACCCCCCCCCCCCAGGGGCACCCCCTAAGCAGATTTTTAGATCTAATTGGTTAAAATTCAAGATCAGAACTTAGCAACTGACATTTAACAAACTTTGGTATATACAAAATAATGTTGTTATCAGCACCAGCCTCAGCTCTAAAAAACTGCCACAGCCAGCTTGTATCTTATTTCGTTTCTTACTTTGTAACCCAGTATTGTACTCGTTCAGGTGTAAAAAAATAATGCCAAACACTAATTTTTCAACAAAGAACTGAAACTGGTGCCTACATTGATATACAACTGAATAAAAAATTGAAAAGACGAGGAGAAATTTTTAGATCTCAATTATAGCCCACCAAAGCGATCTGAAAATTTGAAAATGTTTGACATAATAACAGTACTTATAGAATCTATACAATTATAGCTTTAGCATGAGTTAAATTACTTGAAGTCTGCTCAATTGTTGTGCTGAGCACTGAATATCTAAATTTAGGTGCAGTTTTCGTTGATACAGTTGCAGAAGACGACTGAATTACACTAGAAAACAAATCAAAGATAAGACAATAAATTCTGAAAAAAAAGATAACATGCCACCAAGGCAACAGTATATAAAAAAAACTTAATACTATACTGTAGTTATTTTAAAAGGATATACTCCCCGCCCCTGGTGGCCCCCCCCTGTGGCACCACCCCCCCCCGGGGGGGCCCCCCCCCCCAGGGGCACCCTAAGCAGATTTTTAGATCTAATTGGTTAAAATTCAAGATCAGAACTTTGCAACAGACATTTAACAAACTTTGGTATATACAAAATAATGTTGTTATCAGCACCAGCCTCAGTCTCTAAAACTGCCACAGCCAGCTTGTATCTTATTTTGTTTCTTACTTTGTAACCCAGTATTGTACTCGTTCAGGAGAAAAAAATTATGCCAAACACTAATTTTTCAACAAAGAACTGAAACTGGTGCCTACATTGATATACAACTGAATAAAAAATTGAAAAGACGAGGAGAAATTTTTAGATCTCAATTATAGCCCCACCAAGCGATCTGAAAATTTGAAAATGTTTGACATAATAGTAGTATAGAATAGAATCTATACAATTATAGCTTTAGCATGAGTTAAATTACTTGAAGTCTGCTCAATTGTTGTGCTGAGCACTGAATATCTAAATTTAGGTGCAGTTTTCGTTGATACAGTTGCAGAAGACGACTGAATTACACCTGAAAACAAATCAAAGATAAGACAATAAATTAACCTGAAAAAAGATAACATGCCACCAAGGCAACAGTATATAACAAAAACTTAATACTATACCGTAGTTATTTAAAAGGATATACTCCCGCCCCTGTGTGGCCCCCCCCCGTGGCACCCCCCTCCAGGGGGGGGGCCCCCCCCGCCCAGGGGCACCCTAAGCAGATTTTTAGATCTAATTGGTTAAAATTCAAGATCAGAACTTAGCAACAGACATTTAACAAACTTTGGTATATACAAAATAATGTTGTTATCAGCACCAGCCTCAGTCTCTAAAACTGCCACAGCCAGCCAGCTTGTATCTTTGTTTTTTACTTTTCTTACTTTTGTAACCCAAGTATTGTACTCGTTCAGGTGTAAAAAAATAATGCCAAACACTAATTTTTCAAGAAAAGAACTGAAACTGGTGCCTACATTGATATACAACTGAAAAAAAATTGAAAAGACGAGGAGAAATTTTTAGATCTCAATTATAGCCCACCAAAGCGATCTGAAAATTTGAAAATGTTTGACATAATAACAGTACTTATAGAATCTATACAATTATAGCTTTAGCATGAGTTAAATTACTTGAAGTCTGCTCAATTGTTGTGCTGAGCACTGAATATCTAAATTTAGGTGCAGTTTTCGTTGATACAGTTGCAGAAGACGACTGAATTACACCTGAAAACAAATCAAAGATAAGACAATAAATTCACCTGAAAAAAAGATAACATGCCACCAAGGCAACAGTATATAACAAAAACTTAATACTATACTGTAGTTATTTAAAAGGATATATACTCCCCCCTCGTGGCACCCCCCCCCCGTGGCACCACCCCCCCCCCCGGGGCACCCCCGCCCAGGGGCACCCTAAGCAGATTTTTAGATCTAATTGGTTAAAATTCAAGATCAGAACTTTGCAACAGACATTTAACAAACTTTGGTATATACAAAATAATGTTGTTATCAGCACCAGCCTCAGTCTCTAAAACTGCCACAGCCAGCTTGTATCTTATTTTGTTTCTTACTTTGTAACCCAGTATTGTACTCGTTCAGGTGTAAAAAATAATGCCAAACACTAATTTTTCAACAAAGAACTGAAAACTGGTGCCTACATTGATATACAACTGAAAAAAAAATGAAAAAAGACGAGGAGAAATTTTTAGATCTCAATTATAGCCCACCAAAGCGATCTGAAAATTTGAAAATGTTTGACATAATAACAGTACTTATAGAATCTATACAATTATAGCTTTAGCATGAGTTAAATTACTTGAAGTCTGCTCAATTGTTGTGCTGAGACTGAATATGAATATCTAAATTTAGGTGCAGTTTTTCGTTGATACTGATTGAAGAAGACGACTGAATTACACCTGAAAACAAATCAAAGATAAGACAATAAATTCACCTGAAAAAGATAACATGCCACCAAGGCAACAGTATATAACAAAAACTTAATACTATATAGTGTAGTTATTAAAAAAAAGGATATACTCCCCCCCTCGTGGCCCCCCCCCCCGTGGCACCACCACCACCACCCCCCGGGGGGGGCCCCCCCGCCCCCAGGGGCACCCTAAGCAGATTTTTAGATCTAATTGGTTAAAATTCAAGATCAGAACTTAGCAACTGACATTTAACAAACTTTGGTATATACAAAATAATGTTGTTATCAGCACCAGCTCTCAGTCTAAAACTGCCACAGCCAGCTTGTATCTTATTTTGTTTCTTACTTTGTAACCCAGTATTGTACTCGTTCAGGTGTAAAAAAAAAATAATGCCAAACACTAATTTTTCAACAAAGAACTGAAACTGGTGCCTACATTGACATTGATATACAACTGAAAAAAAAATTTGAAAAAGACGAGGAGAAATTTTTAGATCTCAATTATAGCCCACCAAAGCGATCTGAAAATTTGAAAATGTTTTTGATAATAATAACAGTACTTATAGAATCTATACAATTATAGCTTTAGCATGAGTTAAATTACTTGAAGTCTGCTCAATTGTTGTGCTGAGCACTGAATATCTAAATTTAGGTGCAGTTTTCGTTGATACAGTTGCAGAAGACGACTGAATTACAAACAAAAAACAAATCAAAGATAAGACAATAAATTCACCTGAAAAAAAAGATAACATGCCACCAAGGCAACAGTATATAACAAAAACTTAATACTATACTGTAGTTATTTAAAAAGGATATATTCCCGCCCCTCGTGGCACCCCCTCCCCCGTGGCACCACCCTCCCCCGGGGGCACCCCCCGCCCCCAGGGGCACCCTAAGCAGATTTTTAGATCTAATTGGTTAAAATTCAATATCAGAACTTAGCAACAGACATTTAACAAACTTTGGTATATACAAAATAATGTTGTTATCAGCACCAGCCTCAGTCTCTAAAACTGCCACAGCCAGCTTGTATCTTATTTTGTTTCTTACTTTGTAACCCAGTATTGTACTCGTTCAGGTGTAAAAAAATAATGCCAAACACTAATTTTTCAACAAAGAACTGAAACTGGTGCCTACATTGATATACAACTGAATAAAAAATTGAAAAGACGAGGAGAAATTTTTAGATCTCAATTATAGCCCACCAAAGCGATCTGAAAATTGAAAAAAATGTTTGACATAATAACAGTACTTATAGAATCTATACAATTATAGCTTTAGCATGAGTTAAATTACTTGAAGTCTGCTCAATTGTTGTGCTGAGCACTGAATATCTAAATTTAGGTGCAGTTTTTGATTGATACAGTTGCAGAAGGCGACTGAATTACACCTGAAAACAAATCAAAGATAAGACAATAAATTCACCTGAAAAGATAACACATGCCCAAGGCAACAGTATATAACAAAAACTTAATACTATAGTGTAGTTAAAAAAAAGGATATACTCCCGCCCCTGGCACCCCCCCCCGTGTGGCACCCCCACCCCCGGGGGGGGCCCCCCCCCCAGGGGCACCCTAAGCAGATTTTTAGATCTAATTGGTTAAAATTCAAGATCAGAACTTAGCAACTGACATTTAACAAACTTTATATATACAAAATAATGTTGTTATCAGCACCAGCCTCAGTCTCTAAAACTGCCACAGCCAGCTTGTATCTTATTTTGTTTCTTACTTTGTAACCAGATTATTGTACTCGTTCAGGTGTAAAAAATAATGCCAAACACTAATTTTTCAACAAAAAGAACTGAAACTGGTGCCTACATTGATATACAACTGAAAAAAAAAATTGAAAAGACGAGGAGAAATTTTTAGATCTCAATTATAGCCCACCAAAGCGATCTGAAAATTTGAAAATGTTTGACATAATAACACTTATAGAATCTATACAATTATAGCTTTAGCATGAGTTAAATTACTTGAAGTCTGCTCAATTGTTGTGCTGAGCACTGAATATCTAAATTAGGTGCAGTTTTCGTTGATACAGTTGCAGAAGACGACTGAATTACACCTGAAAACAAATCAAAGATAAGACAATAAATTCACCTGAAAAAGATAACATGCCACCAAGGCAACAGTATATAACAAAAACTTAATACTATGTAGTGTAGTTATTTAAAAAGGATATCCCCTCGTGGCACCCCCCCCCCCGTGGCACCCCCCCCCGTGGTGGCACCCCCTCCCTGGGGGGCACCCCCCCGCCCTAGGGCACCCTAAGCAGATTTTTAGATCTAATTGGTTAAAATTCAATATCAGAACTTAGCAACTGACATTTAACAAACTTTGGTATATACAAAATAATGTTGTTATCAGCACCAGCCTCAGTCTCTAAAACTGCCACAGCCAGCTTGTATCTTATTTTGTTTCTTACTTTGTAACCCAGTATTGTACTCGTTCAGGTGTGTAAAAAATAATGCCAAACACTAATTTTTCAACAAAAAGAACTGAAACTGGTGCCTACATTGATATACAACTGAATAAAAAATTGAAAAGACGAGGAGAAATTTTTAGATCTCAATTATAGCCCACCAAAGCGATCTGAAAATTTGAAAATGTTTGACATAATAACAGTACTTATAGAATCTATACAATTATAGCTTTAGCATGAGTTAAATTACTTGAAGTCTGCTCAATTGTTGTGCTGAGCACTGAATATCTAAATTTAGGTGCAGTTTTCGTTGATCTCAGTTGCAGAAGACGACTGAATTACACCTGAAAACAAATCAAAGATAAGACAATAAATTCACCTGAAAAAGATAACATGCCACCAAGGCAACAGTATATAACAAAAACTTAATACTATACTGTAGTTATTTAAAAAGGATATACCCGCCCCTCGTGGCCCCCCCCCCCCGTGGCACCACCTCCCGGGGGCCCCCCCGCCCCAGGGGCACCCTAAGCAGATTTTTAGATCTAATTGGTTAAAATTCAATATCAGAACTTAGCAACTGACATTTAACAAACTTTGGTATATACAAAATAATGTTGTTATCAGCACCAGCCTCAGTCTCTAAAACTGCCACAGCCAGCTTGTATCTTATTTTGTTTCTTACTTTGTAACCCAGTATTGTACTCGTTCAGGTGTAAAAAATAATGCCAAACACTAATTTTTTTCAACAAAGAACTGAAACTGGTGCCTACATTGATATACAACTGAAAAAAATTGAAAAGACGAGGAGAAATTTTTAGATCTCAATTATAGCCCACCAAAGCGATCTGAAAATTTGAAAATGTTTGACATAATAACAGTACTTATAGAATCTATACAATTATAGCTTTAG
This sequence comes from Aristolochia contorta, assembly GCA_022405105.1. Classification (NCBI taxonomy): domain Eukaryota; kingdom Viridiplantae; phylum Streptophyta; class Magnoliopsida; order Piperales; family Aristolochiaceae; genus Aristolochia; species Aristolochia contorta. Next base: position 60,238 of record JAHZSQ010000033.1, read on the forward strand.
CATGAGTTAAATTACTTGAAGTCTGCTCAATTGTTGTGCTGAGCACTGAATATCTAAATTTAGGTGCAGTTTTCGTTGATACGAGTTGCAGAGAAGACGAGACGACTGAATTACACCTGAAAACAAATCAAAGATAAGACAATAAATTCACCTGAAAAAAAGATAACATGCCACCAAGGCAACAGTATATAACAAAAACTTAATACTATACTGTAGTTATTTTAAAAAGGATATACTCCCCCCTCGTGGCCCCCCCCCCCCCCGTGGCACCCCCCCCCGGGGCACCCCCCCCCCAGGGGCCCTAAGCAGATTTTTAGATCTAATTGGTTAAAATTCAATATCAGAACTTAGCAACTGACATTTAACAAACTTTTGGTATATAATAAAATAATGTTGTTATCAGCACCAGCCTCAGTCTCTAAAACTGCCACAGCCAGCTTGTATCTTATTTTTGTTTCTTACTTTGTAACCCAGTATTGTACTCGTTCAGGTGTAAAAAATAATGCCAAACACTAATTTTTCAACAAAGAACTGAAACTGGTGCCTACATTGATATACAACTGAATAAAAAAATGAAAAAAGACGAGGAGAAATTTTAGATCTCAATTATAGCCCACCAAAGCAAAGCGATCTGAAAATTTGAAAATGTTTGACATAATAACAGTACTTATAGAATCTATACAATTATAGCTTTAGCATGAGTTAAATTACTTGAAGTCTGCTCAATTGTTGTGCTGAGCACTGAATATCTAAATTTAGGTGCAGTTTTCGTTGATACATGATTTGAGAAGAAGACGACTGAATTACACCTGAAAACAAATCAAAGATAAGACAATAAATTCACCCTGAAAAAGATAACATGCCACCAAGGCAACAGTATATAATAAAAAAACTTAATACTATACTGTAGTTATTTAAAAGGATATACCCCCCCCTCGTGGCCCCCCCCCCCCCACCCACCACCACCCCCCTGGGGCCCCCGCCCCCAGGGGCACCCTAAGCAGATTTTTAGATCTAATTGGTTAAAATTCAAGACCAGAACTTAGCAACTGACATTTAACAAACTTTGGTATATACAAAATAATGTTGTTATCAGCACTTGCCTCAGTCTCTAAAACTGCCTCAGCCAGCTTGTATCTTATTTCGTTTCTTACTTTGTAACCCAGTATTGTACTCGTTCAGGTGTAAAAAATAATGCCAAACACTAATTTTTCAACAAAGAACTGAAACTGGTGCCTACTTTGATATAGAACTGAATAAAAAATTGAAAAGACGAGGAGAAATTTTTAGATCTCAATTATAGCCCACCAAAGCGATCTGAAAATTTGAAAATGTTTGACATAATAACAGTACTTATAGAATCTATACAATTATAGCTTTAGCATGAGTTAAATTACTTGTCTGTCTGCTCAATTGTTGTGCTGAGCACTGAATATCTAAATTTAGGTGCAGTTTTCGTTGATACATTGAGAAGACGACTGAATTACACCTGAAAACAAATCAAAGATAAGACAATAAATTCACCTGAAAAAGATAACATGCCACCAAGGCAACAGTATATAACAAAAACTTAATACTATACTGTAGTTATTTAAAAAGGATATACTCCCGCCCCTCGTGGCACCCCCCCCCCCCCGTGGCACCACCCCCCGGGGCACCCCCCCCCCCAGGGGCACCCTAAGCAGATTTTTAGATCTAATTGGTTAAAATTCAATATCAGAACTTAGCAACTGACATTTAACAAACTTTGGTATATACAAAATAATGTTGTTATCAGCACCAGCCTCAGTCTCTAAAACTGCCACAGCCAGCTTGTATCTTATTTCGTTTCTTACTTTGTAACCCAGTATTGTACTCGTTCAGGTAAAAAAAATAATGCCAAACACTAATTTTTCAACAAAGAACTTAAACTGGTGCCTACATTGATATACAACTGAAAAAAAATTGAAAAGACGAGGAGAAATTTTAAGATCTCAATTATAGCCCACCAAAGCGATCTGAAAATTTGAAAATGTTTGACATAATAACAGTACTTATAGAATCTATACAATTATAGCTTTAGCATGAGTTAAATTACTTGAAGTCTGCTCAATTGTTGTGCTGAGCACTGAATATCTAATATCTAAATTTAGGTGCAGTTTTCGTTGATCTGAGTTGCGAGAGAAGACGACTGAATTACACCTGAAAACAAATCAAAGATAAGACAATAAATTCACCTGAAAAAGATAACATGCCACCAAGGCAACAGTATATAACAAAAACTTAATACTATACTGTAGTTATTTAAAAAAGGATATACTCCGCCCCTCGTGGCACCCCCCCCCCTGTGGCACCCCCCCCCCAGCGGGGGCACCCCCCGCCCCCAGGGGCACCCTAAGCAGATTTTTAGATCTAATTGGTTAAAATTCAATATCAGAACTTAGCAACTGACATTTAACAAACTTTGGTATATACAAAATAATGTTGTTATCAGCACCAGCCTCAGTCTCTAAAACTGCCACAGCCAGCTTGTATCTTATTTTGTTTCTTACTTTGTAACCCAGTATTGTACTCGTTCAGGTGTAAAAAATAATGCCAAACACTAATTTTTCAACAAAGAACTGAAACTGGTGCCTACATTGATATACAACTGAATAAAAAATTGAAAAGACGAGGAGAAATTTTTAGATCTCAATTATAGCCCACCAAAGCGATCTGAAAATTTGAAAATGTTTGACATAATAACAGTACTTATAGAATCTATACAATTATAGCTTTAGCATGAGTTAAATTACTTGAAGTCTGCTCAATTGTTGTGCTGAGCACTGAATATCTAAATTTAGGTGTTTTTTTCGTTGATATATGATTCAGAGAAGGCGACTGAATTACACCTGAAAACAAATCAAAGATAAGACAATAAATTCACTGAAAAAAAAGATAACATGCCACCAAGGCAACAGTATATAAAAAAACTTAATACTATACTGTAGTTATTAAAAGGATAAAAAGGATATACTCCCCCCCTCGTGGCACCCCCCCCCCCCGTGGCACCACCCCCCCCCGGGCACCCCCCCCCCCCCCAGGGGCACCCTAAGCAGATTTTTAGATCTAATTGGTTAAAATTCAATATCAGAACTTAGCAACTGACACATTTAACAAACTTTGGTATATAAAAAAATTGTTGTTATCAGCACCAGCCTCAGTCTCTAAAACTGCCACAGCCAGCTTGTATCTTATTTTGTTTCTTACTTTTTGTAACCCAGTATTGTACTCGTTCAAAAAAAAAAAAAATAATGCCAAACACTAATTTTTCAACAAAGAACTGAAACTGGTGCCTACATTGATATACAAAAAAAAAAAAATTGAAAAGACGAGGAGAAATTTTTAGATCTCAATTATAGCCCACCAAAGCGATCTGAAAATTTGAAAATGTTTGACATAATAACAGTACTTATAGAATCTATACAATTATAGCTTTAGCATGAGTTAAATTACTTGAAGTCTGCTCAATTGTTGTGCTGAGCACTGAATATCTAAATTTAGGTGCAGTTTTCGTTGATACAGTTGCAGAAGACGACTGAATTACACCTGAAAACAAATCAAAGATAAGACAATAAATTCACCTGAAAAAGATAACATGCCACCAAGGCAACAGTATATAACAAAAACTTAATACTATACTGTAGTTTTAAAAAGGATATACTCCGCCTCGTGGGCACCCCCCCGTGGCACCACCACCCCCTCCCACCCTCCCCCAGGGGCACCCCCCGCCCCCAGGGGCACCCTAAGCAGATTTTTAGATCTAATTGGTTAAAATTCAATATCAGAACTTAGCAACTGACATTTAACAAACTTTGGTATATACAAAATAATGTTGTTATCAGCACCAGCCCTCAGTCTCTAAAACTGCCACAGCCAGCTTGTATCTTATTTTGTTTCTTACTTTGTAACCCAGTAGTATTGTACTCGTTCAGGTGTAAAAAAAATAATGCCAAACACTAATTTTTCAACAAAGAACTGAAACTGGTGCCTACATTGATATACAACTGAAAAAAAATTGAAAAAAGACGAGGAGAAATTTTTAGATCTCAATTATAGCCCACCAAAGCGAAGCGATCTGAAAATTTGAAAATGTTTGACATAATAACAGTACTTATAGAATATATACAATTATAGCTTTAGCATGAGTTAAATTACTTGAAGTCTGCTCAATTGTTGTGCTGAGCACTGAATATCTAAATTTAGGTGCAGTTTTTCGTTGATACGATTTGCAGAAGACGACTGAATTACACCTGAAAACAAATCAAAGATAAGACAATAAATTCACCTGAAAAAGATAACATGCCACCAAGGCAACAGTATATAACAAAAACTTAATACTATACTGTAGTTATTTAAAAAGGATATACTCCCGCCCCTCGTGGCCCCCCCCCCCCCCGGGGCACCCCCCCCCCCCGGGGGCCCCCCCCCCCAGGGGCACCCTAAGCAGATTTTTAGATCTAATTGGTTAAAATTCAATATCAGAACTTAGCAACTGACATTTAACAAACTTTGGTATATACAAAATAATGTTGTTATCAGCACCAGCCTCAGTCTCTAAAACTGCCACAGCCAGCTTGTATCTTATTTTGTTTCTTACTTTGTAACCCAGTATTGTACTCGTTTCAGTAAAAAAAAATAATGCCAAACACTAATTTTTCAACAAAGAACTGAAACTGGTGCCTACATTGATATACAACTGAATAAAAAATTGAAAAAAAGACGAGGAGAATTTTTAGATCTCAATTATAGCCCACCAAAGCGATCTGAAAATTTGAAAATGTTTGACATAATAACAGTACTTATAGAATCTATACAATTATAGCTTTAGCATGAGTTAAATTACTGAAAGTCTGCTCAATTGTTGTGCTGAGCACTGAATATCTAAATTTAGGTGCAGTTTTCGTTGATACTGAGTTTAAGAAGACGACTGAATTACACCTGAAAACAAATCAAAGATAAGACAATAAATTCACCTGAAAAAGATAACATGCCACCAAGGCAACAGTATATAAAAAAAAACTTAATACTATACTGTAGTTATTTAAAAAGGATATACTCCCGCCCCTCGTGGCACCCCCTCCCCCCGTGGCACCACCCCTCCCGGGGGGCACCCCCGCCCCAGGGGGGGCACCCTAAGCAGATTTTTAGATCTAATTGGTTAAAATTCAATATCAGAACTTAGCAACTGACATTTAACAAACTTTGGTATATACAAAATAATGTTGTTATCAGCACCAGCCTCAGTCTCTAAAACTGCCACAGCCAGCTTGTATCTTATTTTGTTTCTTACTTTTTGTAACCCAGTATTGTACTCGTTCAGGTGTAAAAAATAATGCCAAACACTAATTTTTCAACAAAGAACTGAAACTGGTGCCTACATTGATATACAAATAAAAAAAAAAAATTGAAAAGACGAGGAGAAATTTTAAGATCTCAATTATAGCCCACCAAAGCGATCTGAAAATTTGAAAATGTTTGACATAATAACAGTACTTATAGAATCTATACAATTATAGCTTTAGCATGAGTTAAATTACTTGAAGTCTGCTCAATTGTTGTGCTGAGCACTGAATATCTAAATTTAGGTGCAGTTTTCGTTGATACAGTTGCAGAAGACGACTGAATTACACCTGAAAACAAATCAAAGATAAGACAATAAATTCACCTGAAAAAGATAACATGCCACCAAGGCAACAGTATATAACAAAAACTTAATACTATACTGTAGTTATTTAAAAAGGATATACTCCGTGGCACCCTCCCTCGTGGCAGCCCCTCCCCCCGTGGCACCACCCTCCCCCGGGGGCACCCCCCGCCCCCAGGGGCACCCTAAGCAGATTTTTAGATCTAATTGGTTAAAATTCAAGATCAGAACTTAGCAACTGACATTTAACAAACTTTGGTATATACAAAATAATGTTGTTATCAGCACCAGCCTCAGTCTCTAAAACTGCCACAGCCAGCTTGTATCTTATTTTGTTTCTTACTTTGTAACCAAGTATTGTACTCGTTCAGGTGTAAAAAATAATGCCAAACACTAATTTTTCAACAAAGAACTTAAACTGGTGCCTACATTGATATACAACTGAAAAAAAATTGAAAAGACGAGGAGAAATTTTAAGATCTCAATTAATTATAGCCCCCAAAAGCGATCTGAAAATTTGAAAATGTTTGATAATAATAACAGTACTTATAGAATCTATACAATTATAGCTTTAGCATGAGTTAAATTACTTGAAGTCTCAATTGTTGTTGCTGAGCACTGAATATCTAAATTTAGGTGCAGTTTTCGTTGATACAGTTGCAGAGAAGACGACTGAATTACACCTGAAAACAAATCAAAGATAAGACAATAAATTCACCTGAAAAAAAGATAACATGCCACCAAGGCAACAGTATATAACAAAAACTTAATACTATACTGTAGTTATTTAAAAAGGATATACTCCCGCCCCTCGTGGCACCCCTCCCCCCCCCGTGGCACCACCCGGGGGGGCACCCCCCCCCCCCCAGGGGCACCCTAAGCAGATTTTTAGATCTAATTGGTTAAAATTCAATATCAGAACTTAGCAACTGACATTTAACAAACTTTTTGGTATATACAAAATAATGTTGTTATCAGCACCAGCCTCAGTCTCTAAAACTGCCACAGCCAGCTTGTATCTCTTTTTTTGTTTCTTACTTTGTAACCCAGTATTGTACTCGTTCAGGTGTAAAAAATAATGCCAAACACTAATTTTTCAACAAAGAACTTAAACTGGTGCCTACATTGATATACAACTGAAAAAAATTGAAAAGACGAGGAGAAATTTTAAGATCTCAATTATAGCCCACCAAAGCGATCTGAAAATTTGAAAATGTTTGACATAATAACAGTACTTATAGAATCTATACAATTATAGCTTTAGCATGAGTTAAATTACTTGAAGTCTGCTCAATTGTTGTGCTGAGCACTGAATATCTAAATTTAGGTGCAGTTTTCGTTGATTGTCTGATTTTGAAGAAGACGACTGAATTACACCTGAAAACAAATCAAAGATAAGACAATAAATTCACCTGAAAAAGATAACATGCCACCAAGGCAACAGTATATAACAAAAACTTAATACTATACTGTAGTTATTTAAAAAGGATATACTCCCGCCCGTGGCGTGGCCCCCCCCCCCGTGGTGGCCACCCCCCAGGGGCACCCCCCGCCCCCAGGGGCACCCTAAGCAGATTTTTAGATCTAATTGGTTAAAATTCAATATCAGAACTGAGAAACTGACATTTAACAAACTTTGGTATATACAAAATAATGTTGTTATCAGCACCAGCCTCAGTCTCTAAAATTGCCACAGCCAGCTTGTATCTTATTTTGTTTCTTACTTTGTAACCCAGTATTGTACTCGTTCAGGTGTAAAAAATAATGCCAAACACTAATTTTTCAACAAAGAACTTAAACTGGTGCCTACATTGATATACAACTGAAAAAAAATTGAAAAGACGAGGAGAAATTTTAAGATCTCAATTATAGCCCACCAAAGCGATCTGAAAATTTGAAAATGTTTGACATAATAACAGTACTTATAGAATCTATACAATTATAGCTTTAGCATGAGTTAAATTACTTGATGTCTGCTCAATTGTTGTGCTGAGCACTGAATATCTAAATTTAGGTGCAGTTTTCGTTGATACAGTTGCAGAAGACGACTGAATTACACCTGCAAACAAATCAAAGATAAGACAATAAATTCACCAGAAAAAAGATAACATGCCACCAAGGCAGTATATATATAACAAAAACTTAATACTATACTGTAGTTATTTAAAAAGGATATACTCGTGGCCCTCGTGGCCCCCCCCCCCGTGGTGGCACCACCCCCCCCAGGGGGCCCCCCGCCCCAGGGGCACCCTAAGCAGATTTTTAGATCTAATTGGTTAAAATTCAATATCAGAACTTAGCAACTGACATTTAACAAACTTTGGTATATACAAAATAATGTTGTTATCAGCACCAGCCTCAGTCTCTAAAACTGCCACAGCCAGCTTGTATCTTATTTTGTTTCTTACTTTGTAACCCAGTATTGTACTCGTTCAGGTGTAAAAAATAATGCCAAACACTAATTTTTCAACAAAGAACTGAAACTGGTGCCTACTTTGATATACAACTGAATAAAAAATTTGAAAAGACGAGGAGAAATTTTTAGATCTCAATTATAGCCCACCAGAGCGATCTGAAAATTTGAAAATGTTTGACATAATAACAGTACTTATAGAATCTATACAATTATAGCTTTAGCATGAGTTAAATTACTTGAAGTCTGCTCAATTGTTGTGCTGAGCACTGAATATCTAAATTTAGGTGCAGTTTTCGTTGATACAGTTGCAGAAGACGACTGAATTACACCTGAAAACAAATCAAAGATAAGACAATAAATTAGCCAGAAAAAAGATAACATGCCACCAAGGCAACAGTATATAACAAAAACTTAATACTATACTGTAGTTATTTAAAAAGGATATACTCCCGCCCCTCGTGGCACCCCCTCCCCCCGTGGCACCACCCTCCCCCGGGGGCACCCCCCGCCCCCAGGGGCACCCTAAGCAGATTTTTAGATCTAATTGGTTAAAATTCAATATCAGAACTTAGCAACTGACATTTAACAAACTTTGGTATATACAAAAAAAAAATAATGTTGTTATCAGCACCAGCCTCAGTCTCTAAAACTGCCACAGCCAGCTTGTATCTTTTTTTGTTTCTTACTTTGTAACCCAGTATTGTACTCGTTCAGGTGTAAAAAATAATGCCAAACACTAATTTTTCAACAAAGAACTGAAACTGGTGCCTACATTGATATACAACTGAATAAAAAATTGAAAAGACGAGGAGAAATTTTTAGATCTCAATTATAGCCCACCAAAGCGATCTGAAAATTTGAAAATGTTTGACATAATAACAGTACTTATAGAATCTATACAATTATAGCTTTAGCATGAGTTAAATTACTTGAAGTCTGCTCAATTGTTGTGCTGAGCACTGAATATCTAAATTTAGGTGCAGTTTTCGTTGATACTGTTGCAGAAGACGACTGAATTACACCTGAAAACAAATCAAAGATAAGACAATAAATTCACCTGAAAAAGATAACATGCCACCAAGGCAACAGTATATAACAAAAAAACTTAATACTATACTGTAGTTATTTAAAAAGATATATATACCCCCGTGGCCCTCGGGGCACCCCCTCCCCCCGTGGCACCACCCTCCCACGGGGGCACCCCCGCCCCCAGGGGCACCCTAAGCAGATTTTTAGATCTAATTGGTTAAAATTCAATATCAGAACTTAGCAACTGACATTTAACAAACTTTGGTATATACAAAATAATGTTGTTATCAGCACCAGCCTCAGTCTCTAAAACTGCCACAGCCAGCTTGTATCTTATTTTGTTTCTTACTTTGTAACCCAGTATTGTACTCGTTCAGGTGTAAAAAATAATGCCAAACACTAATTTTTCAACAAAGAACTGAAACTGGTGCCTACATTGATATACAACTGAATAAAAAATTGAAAAGACGAGGAGAAATTTTAAGATCTCAATTATAGCCCACCAAAGCGATCTGAAAATTTGAAAATGTTTGACATAATAACAGTACTTATAGAATCTATACAATTATAGCTTTAGCATGAGTTAAATTACTTGAAGTCTGCTCAATTGTTGTGCTGAGCACTGAATATCTAAATTTAGGTGCAGTTTTCGTTGATACTGATGCTGTTGAAGAAGACGACTGAATTACACCTGAAAACAAATCAAAGATAAGACAATAAATTCACCTGAAAAAAAGATAACATGCCACCAAGGCAACAGTATATAACAAAAACTTAATACTATACTGTAGTTATTTAAAAGGATATACTCCCCCCTCGTGGCCCCCCCCCCTGTGGTGGCACCACCCTCCCCGGGGGCCCCCGCCCCCAGGGGCACCCTAAGCAGATTTTTAGATCTAATTGGTTAAAATTCAATATCAGAACTTAGCAACTGACATTTAACAAACTTTGGTATATACAAAATAATGTTGTTATCAGCACCAGCCTCAGTCTCTAAAACTGCCACAGCCAGCTTGTATCTTATTTTGTTTCTTACTTTGTAACCCAGTATTGTACTCGTTCAGGTGTAAAAAATAATGCCAAACACTAATTTTTCAACAAAGAACTTAAACTGGTGCCTACATTGATATACAACTGAAAAAAAATTGAAAAGACGAGGAGAAATTTTAAGATCTCAATTATAGCCCACCAAAGCGATCTGAAAATTTGAAAATGTTTGACATAATAACAGTACTTATAGAATCTATACAATTATAGCTTTAGCATGAGTTAAATTACTTGAAGTCTGCTCAATTGTTGTGCTGAGCACTGAATATCTAAATTTAGGTGCAGTTTTCGTTGATACAGTTGCAGAAGACGACTGAATTACACCTGAAAACAAATCAAAGATAAGACAATAAATTCACCTGAAAAAGATAACATGCCACCAAGGCAACAGTATATAACAAAAACTTAATACTATACTGTAGTTATTTAAAAAGGATATACTCCCGCCCCTCGTGGCACCCCCCCCCCCGTGGCACCACCCTCCCAGGGGGGCCCCCCCCCCCAGGGGCACCCTAAGCAGATTTTTAGATCTAATTGGTTAAAATTCAATATCAGACTTTAGCAACTGACATTTAACAAACTTTGGTATATACAAAATAATGTTGTTATCAGCACCAGCCTCAGTCTCTAAAACTGCCACAGCCAGCTTGTATCTTATTTTGTTTCTTACTTTGTAACCCAGTATTGTACTCGTTCAGGTGTAAAAAATAATGCCAAACACTAATTTTTCAACAAAGAACTGAAACTGGTGCCTACATTGATATACAACTGAATAAAAAATTGAAAAGACGAGGAGAAATTTTTAGATCTCAATTATAGCCCACCAAAGCGATCTGAAAATTTGAAAATGTTTGACATAATAACAGTACTTATAGAATCTATACAATTATAGCTTTAGCATGAGTTAAATTACTTGAAGTCTGCTCAATTCAATTGTTGTGCTGAGCACTGAATATCTAAATTTAGGTGCAGTTTTTCGTTGATCTGAGTTGCAGAAGACGACTGAATTACACCTGAAAACAAATCAAAGATAAGACAATAAATTCACCTGAAAAAAAGATAACATGCCACCAAGGCAACAGTATATAACAAAAACTTAATATACTGTAGTTATTTAAAAGGATATACTCCCCGCCCCTCGTGGCACCCCCCCCCTGGTGGCACCCCTCCCCGGGGGGGGCACCCCCCGCCCCCAGGGGCACCCTAAGCAGATTTTTAGATCTAATTGGTTAAAATTCAATATCAGAACTTAGCAACTGACATTTAACAAACTTTGGTATATACAAAATAATGTTGTTATCAGCACCAGCCTCAGTCTCTAAAACTGCCACAGCCAGCTTGTATCTTATTTCGTTTCTTACTTTGTAACCCAGTATTGTACTCGTTCAGGTAAAAAAATAATGCCAAACACTAATTTTTCAACAAAGAACTGAAACTGGTGCCTACATTGATATACAACTGAATAAAAATTGAAAAGACGAGGAGAAATTTTTAGATCTCAATTATAGCCCACCAAAGCGATCTGAAAATTTGAAAATGTTTGACATAATAACAGTACTAATAGAATCTATACAATTATAGCTTTAGCATGAGTTAAATTACTTGAAGTCTGCTCAATTGTTGTGCTGAGCACTGAATATCTAAATTTAGGTGCAGTTTTCGTTGATACTGATTTGCGTGAAGACGACTGAATTACACCTGAAAACAAATCAAAGATAAGACAATAAATTCACCTGAAAAAGATAACATGCCACCAAGGCAACAGTATATAACAAAAACTTAATACTATACTGTAGTTATTTGAAAAGGATATACTCCCGCCCTCGTGGCCCCCCCCCCGTGGCACCCCCCCCCCGGGCACCCCCCCCCCCCCCCAGGGGCACCCTAAGCAGATTTTTAGATCTAATTGGTTAAAATTCAATATCAGAACTTAGCAACTGACATTTAACAAACTTTGGTATATACAAAAATAATGTTGTTATCAGCACCAGCCTCAGTCTCTAAAACTGCCCACAGCCAGCTTGTATCTTATTTCGTTTCTTACTTTGTAACCCAGTATTGTACTCGTTCAGGTGTAAAAAATAATGCCAAACACTAATTTTTCAACAAAGAACTGAAACTGGTGCCTACATTGATATAGAACTGAAAAAAAAATTGAAAAGACGAGGAGAAATTTTTAGATCTCAATTATAGCCCACCAAAGCGTCTGAAAATTTGAAAATGTTTGACATAATAACAGTACTTATAGAATCTATACAATTATAGCTTTAGCATGAGTTAAATTACTTGAAGTCTGCTCAATTGTTGTGCTGAGCACTGAATATCTAAATTTAGGTGCAGTTTTCGTTGATACAGATTGCAGAAGACGACTGAATTACACCTGAAAACAAATCAAAGATAAGACAATAAATTCACTGAAAAAAGATAACATGCCACCAAGGCAACAGTATATAACAAAAAAACTTAATACTATACTGTAGTTATTTAAAAGGATATACTCCGCCCTCGTGGCACCCCCCTCCCCGTGGCACCACCACCACCCTCCCCGGGGGGGCACCCCACCCCCGCCTGGGGGCACCCTTAGCAGATTTTTAGATCTAATTGGTTAAAATTCAATATCAGAACTTAGCAACTGACATTTAACAAACTTTGGTATATACAAAATAATGTTGTTATCAGCACTTGCCTCAGTCTCTAAAACAGCCACAGCCAGCTTGTATCTTATTTCGTTTCTTACTTTGTAACCCAGTATTGTACTCGTTCAGGTGTAAAAAATAATGCCAAACACTAATTTTTCAACAAAGAACTGAAACTGGTGCCTACATTGATATACAACAGAATAAAAAATTGAAAAGACGAGGAGAAATTTTAAGATCTCAATTATAGCCCACCAAAGCGATCTGAAAATTTGAAAATGTTTGACATAATAACAGTACTTATAGAATCTATACAATTATAGCTTTAGCATGAGTTAAATTACTTGAAGTCTGCTCAATTGTTGTGCTGAGCACTGAATATCTAAATTTAGGTGCAGTTTTCGTTGATACAGTTGCAGAAGACGACTGAATTACACCTGAAAACAAATCAAAGATAAGACAATAAATTCACCTGAAAAAGATAACATGCCACCAAGGAAACAGTATATAACAAAAACTTAATACTATACTGTAGTTATTTAAAAAGGATATACTCCCGCCCCTCGTGGCACCCCCTCCCCCCGTGGCACCACCCCCCCGGGGGGGCCCCCCCCCCCCAGGGGCACCCTAAGCAGATTTTTAGATCTAATTGGTTAAAATTCAATATCAGAACTTAGCAACTGACATTTAACAAACTTTGGTATATACAAAATAATGTTGTTATCAGCACCAGCCTCAGTCTCTAAAACTGCCACAGCCAGCTTGTATCTTATTTTGTTTCTTACTTTGTAACCCAGTATTGTACTCGTTCAGGTGTAAAAATAATGCCAAACACTAATTTTTCAACAAAGAACTGAAACTGGTGCCTACATTGATATACAACTGAATAAAAAATTGAAAAGACGAGGAGAAATTTTTAGATCTCAATTATAGCCCACCAAAGCGATCTGAAAATTTGAAAATGTTGACATAATAATAATAACAGTACTTATAGAATCTATACAATTATAGCTTTAGCATGAGTTAAATTACTTGAAGTCTGCTCAATTGTTGTGCTGAGCACTGAATATCTAAATTTAGGTGCAGTTTTCGTTGATACAGATTGCAGAAGAAGACGACTGAATTACACACCTGAAAACAAATCAAAGATAAGACAATAAATTCACCTGAAAAAGATAACATGCCACCAAGGCAACAGTATATAACAAAAACTTAATACTATACTGTAGTTATTTAAAAGGATATACTCCGCCCTCGTGGCCCCCCCCCCCGTGGTGGCACCCCCCGCCCCCAGGGGCACCCCCCGCCCCCAGGGGCACCCTAAGCAGATTTTTAGATCTAATTGGTTAAAATTCAATATCAGAACTTAGCAACTGACATTTAACAAACTTTGGTATATACAAAATAATGTTGTTATCAGCACCAGCCTCAGTCTCTAAAACTGCCACAGCCAGCTTGTATCTTATTTTGTTTCTTACTTTGTAACCCAGTATTGTACTCGTTCAGGTGTAAAAAATAATGCCAAACACTAATTTTTCAACAAAGAACTGAAACTGGTGCCTACATTGATATACAACTGAATAAAAAATTGAAAAAAGACGAGGAGAAATTTTAGATCTCAATTATAGCCCACCAAAGCGATCTGAAAATTTGAAAATGTTTGACATAATAACAGTACTTATAGAATCTATACAATTATAGCTTTAGCATGAGTTAAATTACTTGAAGTCTGCTCAATTGTTGTGCTGAGCACTGAATATGAATATCTAAATTTAGGTGCAGTTTTTTGATTTGATATGAGTTGAAGAAGACGACTGAATTACACCTGAAAACAAATCAAAGATAAGACAATAAATTCACCCTGAAAAGATAACATGCCACCAAGGCAACAGTATATAACAAAAACTTAATACTATACTGTAGTTATTTAAAAAGGATATACTCCCGCCCCTCGTGGCACCCCCCCCCCCCGTGGCACCACCCTCCCACGGGGGCACCCCCCACCCCCAGGGGCACCCTAAGCAGATTTTTAGATCTAATTGGTTAAAATTCAATATCAGAACTTAGCAACTGACATTTAACAAACTTTGGTATATACAAAATAATGTTGTTATCAGCACCAGCCTCAGTCTCTCTCTAAAACTGCCACAGCCAGCTTGTATCTTATTTTGTTTCTTACTTTGTAACCCAGTATTGTACTCGTTCAGGTGTAAAAAATAATGCCAAACACTAATTTTTCAACAAAGAACTGAAACTGGTGCCTACATTGATATACAACTGAAAAAAAATGAAAAAAAAGGCGAGGAGAAATTTTAAGATCTCAATTATAGCCCACCAAAGCGATCTGAAAATTTGAAAATGTTTGACATAATAACAGTACTTATAGAATCTATACAATTATAGCTTTAGCATGAGTTAAATTACTTGAAGTCTGCTCAATTGTTGTGCTGAGCACTGAATATCTAAATTTAGGTGCAGTTTTCGTTGTTGATACTGATTGAGAAAGACGACTGAATTACACCTGCAAACAAATCAAAGATAAGACAATAAATTAACCTGAAAAAAGATAACATGCCACCAAGGCAACAGTATATAACAAAAACTTAATACTATACCGTAGTTATTTAAAAAGGATATACTCCCGCCCCTCTGTGGCCCCCCCCCCGTGGCACCACCCCGGGGGGGGGCCCCCGCCCCCAGGGGCACCCTAAGCAGATTTTTAGATCTAATTGGTTAAAATTCAATATCAGAACTTAGCAACTGACATTTAACAAACTTTGGTATATACAAAATAATGTTGTTATCAGCACCAGCCTCAGTCTCTAAAACTGCCACAGCCAGCTTGTATCTTATTATGTTTCTAACTTTGCAACGCAGTATTGTACTCGTTCAGGAGAAAAAAATTATGCCAAACACTAATTTTTCAACAAAGAACGGAAACTGGTGCCTACATTGATATACAACTGAATAAAAAATTGAAAAGACGAGGAGAAATTTTAAGATCTCAATTATAGCCCACCAAAGCGATCTGAAAATTTGAAAATGTTTGACATAATAACAGTACTTATAGAATCTATACAATTATAGCTTTAGCATGAGTTAAATTACTTGAAGTCTGCTCAATTGTTGTGCTGAGCACTGAATATCTAAATTTAGGTGCAGTTTTCGTTGATACAGTTGCAGAAGACGACTGAATTACACCTGAAAACAAATCAAAGATAAGACAATAAATTCACCTGAAAAAGATAACATGCCACCAAGGCAACAGTATATAAAAAAAACTTAATACTATACTGTAGTTATTTAAAAAGGATATACTCCCGCCCCTCGTGGCACCCCCTCCCCCCGTGGCACCACCCTCCCCCGGGGGCCCCCCCCCCCCGCCCCAGGGGCACCCTAAGCAGATTTTTAGATCTAATTGGTTAAAATTCAATATCAGAACTTAGCAACTGACATTTAACAAACTTTTTGGTATATACAAAATAATGTTGTTATCAGCACCAGCCTCAGTCTCTAAAACTGCCACAGCCAGCTTGTATCTTATTTTGTTTCTTACTTTGTAACCCCAATATTGTACTCGTTCAGGTGTAAAAAATAATGCCAAACACTAATTTTTCAACAAAGAACTGAAACTGGTGCCTACATTGATATAGAACTGAAAAAAAAATTGAAAAGACGAGGAGAAATTTTTAGATCTCAATTATAGCCCACCAAAGCGATCTGAAAATTTGAAAATGTTTGACATAATAACAGTACTTATAGAATCTATACAATTATAGCTTTAGCATGAGTTAAATTACTTGAAGTCTGCTCAATTGTTGTGCTGAGCACTGAATATCTAAATTTAGGTGCAGTTTTCGTTGATACAGATTTGTTGAAGAAGACGACTGAATTACACCTCAAAACAAATCAAAGATAAGACAATAAATTCACCTGAAAAGATAACATGCCACCAAGGCAACATATATAACAAAAACTTAATACTATACTGTAGTTATTTAAAAAAGGATATACTCCCCCCCGTGGCCCCCCTCCCCGTGGCACCACCCCCCCGGGGGCACCCCGCCCCAGGGGCACCCTAAGCAGATTTTTAGATCTAATTGGTTAAAATTCAATATCAGAACTTAGCAACTGACATTTAACAAACTTTGGTATATACAAAAAATAATGTTGTTATCAGCACCAGCCTCAGTCTCTAAAACTGCCACAGCCAGCTTGTATCTTATTTTGTTTCTTACTTTGTAACCCAGTATTGTACTCGTTCAGGTGTAAAAAATAATGCCAAACACTAATTTTTCAACAAAGAACTGAAACTGGTGCCTACATTGATATACAACTGAATAAAAAATTGAAAAGACGAGGAGAAATTTTAAGATCTCAATTATAGCCCACCAAAGCGATCTGAAAATTTGAAAATGTTTGACATAATAATAGTACTTATAGAATCTATACAATTATAGCTTTAGCATGAGTTAAATTACTTGAAGTCTGCTCAATTGTTGTGCTGAGCACTGAATATCTAAATTTAGGTGCAGTTTTCGTTGATACAGTTGCAGAAGACGACTGAATTACACCTGAAAACAAATCAAAGATAAGACAATAAATTCACCTGAAAAAGATAACATGCCACCAAGGCAACAGTATATAACAAAAACTTAATACTATACTGTAGTTATTTAAAAAGGATATACTCCCGCCCCTCGTGGCACCCCCTCCCCCCGTGGCACCACCCTCCCCCGGGGGCACCCCCCGCCCCCAGGGGCACCCTAAGCAGATTTTTAGATCTAATTGGTTAAAATTCAATATCAGAACTTAGCAACTGACATTTAACAAACTTTGGTATATACAAAATAATGTTGTTATCAGCACCAGCCTCAGTCTCTAAAACTGCCACAGCCAGCTTGTATCTTATTTTGTTTCTTACTTTGTAACCCAGTATTGTACTCGTTCAGGTGTAAAAATAATGCCAAACACTAATTTTTCAACAAAGAACTGAAACTGGTGCCTACATTGATATACAACTGAATAAAAAATTGAAAAGACGAGGAGAAATTTTAAGATCTCAATTATAGCCCACCAAAGCGATCTGAAAATTTGAAAATGTTTGACATAATAACAGTACTTATAGAATCTATACAATTATAGCTTTAGCATGAGTTAAATTACTTGAAGTCTGCTCAATTGTTGTGCTGAGCACTGAATATCTAAATTTAGGTGCAGTTTTCGTTGATACTGAGTTGCAAGAAGCGACTGAATTACACCTGAAAACAAATCAAAGATAAGACAATAAATTCACCTGAAAAAGATAACATGCCACCAAGGCAACAGTATATAACAAAAACTTAATACTATACTGTAGTAGTTATTTAAAAGGATATACTCCTCCGCCCCCTCGTGGCACCCCCCCCCCCCCCCCGTGGCACCACCCTCCCCCAGGGGCACCCCCCGCCCCCAGGGGCACCCTAAGCAGATTTTTAGATCTAATTGGTTAAAATTCAATATCAGAACTTAGCAACTGACATTTAACAAACTTTGGTATATACAAAATAATGTTGTTATCAGCACCAGCCTCAGTCTCTAAAACTGCCACAGCCAGCTTGTATCTTATTTTGTTTCTTACTTTGTAACCCAGTATTGTACTCGTTCAGGTGTAAAAATAATGCCAAACACTAATTTTTCAACAAAGAACTGAAACTGGTGCCTACATTGATATACAACTGAAAAAAAAATTGAAAAGACGAGGAGAAATTTTTAGATCTCAATTATAGCCCACCAAAGCGATCTGAAAATTTGAAAATGTTTGACATAATAACAGTACTTATAGAATCTATACAATTATAGCTTTAGCATGAGTTAAATTACTTGAAGTCTGCTCAATTGTTGTGCTGAGCACTGAATATCTAAATTTAGGTGCAGTTTTCGTTGATACAGTTGCAGAAGACGACTGAATTACACCTGAAAACAAATCAAAGATAAGACAATAAATTCACCTGAAAAAGATAACATGCCACCAAGGCAACAGTATATAACAAAAACTTAATACTATACCGTAGTTATTTAGAAAGGATATACTCCCACCCCTCGTGGCACCCCGTCCCCCCGTGGCACCACCCTCCCCGGGGGCACCCCCCGCCCCCAGGGGCACCCTAAGCAGATTTTTAGATCTAATTGGTTAAAATTCAATATCAGAACTTAGCAACTGACATTTAACAAACTTTGGTATATACAAAATAATGTTGTTATCAGCACCAGCCTCAGTCTCTAAAACTGCCACAGCCAGCTTGTATCTTATTTCGTTTCTTACTTTGTAACCCAGTATTGTACTCGTTCAGGTGTAAAAAATAATGCCAAACACTAATTTTTCAACAAAGAACTGAAACTGGTGCCTACATTGATATACAACTGAAAAAAAAATTGAAAAGACGAGGAGAAATTTTTAGATCTCAATTATAGCCCACCAAAGCGATCTGAAAATTTGAAAATGTTTGACATAATAACAGTACTTATAGAATCTATACAATTATAGCTTTAGCATGAGTTAAATTACTTGAAGTCTGCTCAATTGTTGTGCTGAGCACTGAATATCTAAATTTAGGTGCAGTTTTTTTCGTTGATACTGATTTGAGAAGACGACTGAATTACACCTGAAAACAAATCAAAGATAAGACAATAAATTCACCTGAAAAAGATAACATGCCACCAAGGCAACAGTATATAACAAAAACTTAATACTATACTGTAGTAGTTATTAAAAAGGATATACTCCCGCCCTCGTGGCACCCCCTCCCCCGTGGCACCACCCTCCCCGGGCACCCCCCCCGCCCCCAGGGGCACCCTAAGCAGATTTTTAGATCTAATTGGTTAAAATTCAATATCAGAACTTAGCAACTGACATTTAACAAACTTTGGTATATAAAAAAATAATGTTGTTATCAGCACCAGCCTCAGTCTCTAAAACTGCCACAGCCAGCTTGTATCTTATTTTTGTTTCTTACTTTTTGTAACCCAGTATTGTACTCGTTCAGGTGTAAAAAATAATGCCAAACACTAATTTTTCAACAAAGAACTGAAACTGGTGCCTACATTGATATACAACTGAATAAAAAAATTGAAAAGACGAGGAGAAATTTTAGATCTCAATTATAGCCCACCAAAGCGATCTGAAAATTTGAAAATGTTTGACATAATAACAGTACTTATAGAATCTATACAATTATAGCTTTAGCATGAGTTAAATTACTTGAAGTCTGCTCAATTGTTGTGCTGAGCACTGAATATCTAAATTTAGGTGCAGTTTTCGTTGATACTGAGTTGAGAAGGCGACTGAATTACACCTGAAAACAAATCAAAGATAAGACAATAAATTCACCTGAAAAAGATAACATGCCACCAAGGCAACAGTATATAACAAAAACTTAATACTATACTGTAGTTATTTAAAAAGGATATACCCCCCTCGTGGCCCCTCGTGGCCCCCCCCCCCGTGGCACCACCCTCCCAGGGGGCACCCCCCCCCCCCAGGGGCACCCTAAGCAGATTTTTAGATCTAATTGGTTAAAATTCAATATCAGAACTTAGCAACTGACATTTAACAAACTTTAGTATAAACAAAATAATGTTGTTATCAGCACCAGCCTCAGTCTCTAAAATTGCCACAGCCAGCTTGTATCTTATTTTGTTTCTTACTTTGTAACCCAGTATTGTACTCGTTCAGGTGAAAAAAATAATGCCAAACACTAATTTTTCAACAAAGAACAGAAACTGGTGCCTACATTGATATACAACAGAATAAAAAATTGAAAAGTCCAGGAGAAATTTTAGATCTCAATTATAGCCCACCAAAGCGATCTGAAAATTTGAAAATGTTTGACATAATAACAGTACTTATAGAATCTATACAATTATAGCTTTAGCATGAGTTAAATTACTTGAAGTCTGCTCAATTGTTGTGCTGAGCACTGAATATCTAAATTTAGGTGCAGTTTTCGTTGATACAGTTGCAGAAGACGACTGAATTACACCTGAAAACAAATCAAAGATAAGACAATAAATTAACCTGAAAAAAGATAACATGCCACCAAGGCAACAGTATATAACAAAAACTTAATACTATACCGTAGTTATTTAAAAAGGATATACTCCCGCCCCTCGTGGCACCCCCTCCCCCCGTGGCACCACCCTCCCCCGGGGGCACCCCCCCCCCCTGGGGCACCCTAAGCAGATTTTTAGATCTAATTGGTTAAAATTCAATATCAGAACTTAGCAACTGACATTTAACAAACTTTGGTATATACAAAATAATGTTGTTATCAGCACCAGCCTCAGTCTCTAAAACTGCCACAGCCAGCTTGTATCTTATTTTGTTTCTTACTTTGTAACCCAGTATTGTACTCGTTCAGGTGTAAAAAATAATGCCAAACACTAATTTTTCAACAAAGAACTGAAACTGGTGCCTACATTGATATACAACTGAATAAAAAATTGAAAAGACGAGGAGAAATTTTTAGATCTCAATTATAGCCCACCAAAGCGATCTGAAAATTTGAAAATGTTTGACATAATAACAGTACTTATAGAATCTATACAATTATAGCTTTAGCATGAGTTAAATTACTTGAAGTCTGCTCAATTGTTGTGCTGAGCACTGAATATCTAAATTTAGGTGCAGTTTTTCGTTGATACAGTTGCAGAAGGCGACTGAATTACACCTGAAAACAAATCAAAGATAAGACAATAAATTCACCTGAAAAAAAGATAACATGCCACCAAGGCAACAGTATATAACAAAAACTTAATACTATACTGTAGTTATTTAAAAGGATATACTCCCCCCTCGTGGTGGCCCCCCTCCCCCGTGGCACCACCCCCCGGGGGGGCCCCCCCGCCCCAGGGGCACCCTAAGCAGATTTTTAGATCTAATTGGTTAAAATTCAATATCAGAACTTAGCAACTGACATTTAACAAACTTTGGTATATACAAAATAATGTTGTTATCAGCACCAGCCTCAGTCTCTAAAACTGCCACAGCCAGCTTGTATCTTATTTTGTTTCTTACTTTGTAACCCAGTATTGTATTGTACTCGTTCAGGTGTAAAAAATAATGCCAAACACTAATTTTTCAACAAAGAACTGAAACTGGTGCCTACATTGATATACAACTGAATAAAAAATTGAAAAGACGAGGAGAAATTTTTAGATCTCAATTATAGCCCACCAAAGCGATCTGAAAATTTGAAAATGTTTGACATAATAACAGTACTTATAGAATCTATACAATTATAGCTTTAGCATGAGTTAAATTACTTGAAGTCTGCTCAATTGTTGTGCTGAGCACTGAATATCTAAATTTAGGTGCAGTTTTCGTTGATACTGATGTTGAGAAGACGACTGAATTACACCTGAAAACAAATCAAAGATAAGACAATAAATTCACCTGAAAAGATAACATGCCACCAAGGCAACAGTATATAACAAAAACTTAATACTATACTGTAGTTATTTAAAAAGGATATACTCCCGCCCCTCGTGGCACCCCCTCCCCCCGTGGCACCACCCTCCCCCGGGGGCACCCCCCCCCCCCTGGGGGCACCCTAAGCAGATTTTTAGATCTAATTGGTTAAAATTCAATATCAGAACTTAGCAACTGACATTTAACAAACTTTGGTATATACAAAATAATGTTGTTATCAGCACCAGCCTCAGTCTCTAAAACTGCCACAGCCAGCTTGTATCTTATTTTGTTTCTTACTTTGTAACCCAGTATTGTACTCGTTCAGGTGTAAAAAATAATGCCAAAACACTAAATTTTTTTTCAACAAAGAACTGAAACTGGTGCCTACATTGATATACAACTGAAAAAAAAATTGAAAAGACGAGGAGAAATTTTTAGATCTCAATTATAGCCCACCAAAGCGATCTGAAAATTTGAAAAAATTTTGACATAATAACAGTACTTATAGAATCTATACAATTATAGCTTTAGCATGAGTTAAATTACTTGAAGTCTGCTCAATTGTTGTGCTGAGCACTGAATATCTAAATTTAGGTGCAGTTTTTTCGTTGATCTGAGTTGCAGAAGACGACTGAATTACACCTGAAAACAAATCAAAGATAAGACAATAAATTCACCTGAAAAAGATAACATGCCACCAAGGCAACAGTATATAACAAAAACTTAATACTATACTGTAGTTATTTAAAAAGGATATACTCCCGCCCCTCGTGGCACCCCCTCCCCCCGTGGCACCCACCCCCGGGGGGGCACCCCCGCCCCCAGGGGCACCCTAAGCAGATTTTTAGATCTAATTGGTTAAAATTCAATATCAGAACTTAGCAACTGACATTTAACAAACTTTGGTGTATATATACAAAATAATGTTGTTATCAGCACCAGCCTCAGTCTCTAAAACTGCCACAGCCAGCTTGTATCTTATTTTGTTTCTTACTTTGTAACCCAGTATTGTACTCGTTCAGGTGTAAAAAATAATGCCAAACACTAATTTTTCAACAAAGAACTGAAACTGGTGCCTACATTGATATACAACTGAATAAAAAATTGAAAAGACGAGGAGAAATTTTTAGATCTCAATTATAGCCCACCAAAGCGATCTGAAAATTTGAAAATGTTTGACATAATAACAGTACTTATAGAATCTATACAATTATAGCTTTAGCATGAGTTAAATTACTTGAAGTCTGCTCAATTGTTGTGCTGAGCACTGAATATCTAAATTTAGGTGCAGTTTTCGTTGATACAATTGCAGAAGACGACTGAATTACACCTGAAAACAAATCAAAGATAAGACAATAAATTCACCTGAAAAAGATAACATGCCACCAAGGCAACAGTATATAACAAAAACTTAATACTATACTGTAGTTATTTAAAAAGGATATACTCCCGCCCCTCGTGGCACCCCCTCCCCCCGTGGCACCACCCTCCCCCGGGGGCACCCCCCGCCCCCAGGGGCACCCTAAGCAGATTTTTAGATCTAATTGGTTAAAATTCAATATCAGAACTTAGCAACTGACATTTAACAAACTTTGGTATATACAAAATAATGTTGTTATCAGCACCAGCCTCAGTCTCTAAAACTGCCACAGCCAGCTTGTATCTTATTTTGTTTCTTACTTTGTAACCCAGTATTGTACTCGTTCAGGTGTAAAAAATAATGCCAAACACTAATTTTTCAACAAA
>JAHZSQ010000057.1:0-92567 GCA_022405105.1 Aristolochia contorta
TTTTCATCAACCTTTTTCAATGGCTTCGGATGAAGTTGTTTTCGTATGTTAAGACTCAACAAATCTAATCTAGACTTTAGATTATCCTTTGACTTTTCATCCTTTCCCAAAATTGTATTCGAATACTTTCGCATTCATTCTTCTCGATATGCATGACATCTAAGTTTTGGTGAACGAGTAGACTTCTCCAGTACGGAAGTTCAAATAATACACTCTTCTTACCTTCAAGCAAATGACTGGCCTCTATCTGAATCCCTTTCCCCTTCCCAAACACAACATTTTCATGTCCTACCCAACTATTTATAATGTCCTCCCCAGATAAGTTTGGGGGGCTCCATCAAGTTCCCCAGTCCCATCAAACGACTGTGGGGCAGATATGATGAACTGGTGTTCATATGACAAGTGGGGCATGCTTTGTACCCATTCATACTCCAGCTAGATAACATGCCATATGCAGGAAAATTGACATGATCCACAACACCGTTGCGCGCATATTAAAGAATAACTTCGTATGTGCATCGTAAGTCTTCACGCCTGATTCCCATTGAAGTTTTATAACTCATCAATCAATGGCCGCAAGTATACGACAATAACTTTCCCCGGAGGCTTTGGTCCATCAATAAGAAGGGTCATCATAAAATAACTTTGTTTCATTGCCAACCAAGGAGGAAGGTTATAGATAGTAATGGTTACTGGCCATGTACTATGGCTTGACCCAGTTCCAAACATAAACGGACTGAAACCGTCACTCGCAAGACCCAATCTAATGTTTTGGTAATCAGATCTAAATGATGGATACATCCTGTCAAAGTGTTTCTATGGATACATCTTTCCATCTTCAGATGCGGGAGCCGAACCATGCCATGTCATCAGCTCAGATGTTTTAGTGGACATAGACAACTGTTGCAACCTTAGAACCAAGGGAAAATGTCTAAGGACCTTTGCGGGTCTTAAAGCAATCTGAAGTTTCCCTTTTTTTTTGTCTGACCATCTTAAGGAACCACATCTTGGACACCTATCCAGATCTTTGAAATCATTTCTGAATAATACACAGTCATTCGGACATGCATGAATCTTCTCGTAACTCAATTCCTAGTCTGCCATCATTTTCTTTGACTCATACCAACTTCATAGAAGCAAATTATCTGGTGGAAGAGTGTCTTTAACAAGGGAGACAACATCTGAAAATGATTTGTTGCTCTACTTGTTCAGACACTTCAATTGGAATAAATGCAACATGAAAGATAATTTGGAATATTTTTCACATCCTCCATATAGTGGCTTCTTCACGTCTTCAAGAAACTGTTTAAATCTACGCATTTCCACAACATCAACTTCATGCTTCATATTGTCCTCTTCCACATTTTTCATGAAAGCATCGCTGAACATCATTGTCATCTCTTCACCGTGACCAGTCGACACATAAACGTCAGAGTGATTTTGGGGTTGTTCTCCATGGTATGACCACCTTTTGTATAATGGGAAAAATCTCTCTAGGACGATGTGGGTCTTGATCGTCTCACAGTCAAAATACTGACTATTTTCACATTTTCGACATGGACAACCCATAAGACCGTTTCCTTGCACCCCCAAATGTTGTTTTTCAAAATCTATAAACAAATTGATTCCACCCACAAACCTTGGTTGACACCGGGCAAGCATTGTCTTGTATTCATACATCCATCTCTTGTTATTGAAATAGTCAATATCCACGGTAATTATCAAAGATGATCTACACAAAACATAAGAATGGGTGTTTAATACTCAATTGGGTAACCCACCATGCCAAATATCTCCCTCTTACTTCCACTCTCCAAAAAACAACCCTTCCTCTTAAATGTAAATCCTTTCGTGCATGTCCTACTGAAACATTAAAATCAAACTTGATAATCTAAATTCAATAGACAAATGACTTCTTTGACTCAACCATTGAATAAATTACACTCAGCATTTACCATTAGTATTTTAGAACTACAAGCTATGAGCTATAACATAATGCATAAGTAATACTAGAAACATTCAATAGAGAATAAAAAATCAGATAAACATTTAGAACAATAATCTTAGAAAGAAACAACATCAAACACATTTAAAGACAAGACAAGGAGAAATTAAAAGACCAATCAAGAAGAAAGTGGACTCCCAAAGAGTCATAGGAATGAAATGATAAACTCTAATTTTAAATTTAATTACAATACAACACAATATATAGATAAGATAACTTTACCTTGAATTAGCCTAGGCAGGATACAAAAGAGAAGTTGAGACAAGCTGAAACTTTAAAGAACAAAACAAAAACATGAGTAAATTACCGAGAGAGAGAGAGAGAGAGAGAGAGTGTGAGAGAGAATTTAAGAGAGAGAGAGAGAGTGTGAGAGGGAATTTGAGAGAGAGAGTGTGAGAGGGAATTTGAGAGAGAGAGAATTTGAGAGAGAGAGAGAGAGAGAGAGTGAGAGAGAATTTGAGAGAGAGAGAGAGAGAGAGAGAGAGAGAATTTGAGAGAGAGAGAGAGAGAGAGAGTGAAAGAGAATTTGAGAGAGAGAATTTGAGAGAGAGAGAGAGAGAGAGAGTGAAAGAGAATTTGAGAGAGAGAGAGAGAGAGAGAGAGAGAGAGAATTTGAGAGAGAGAGAGAGAATTGAGAGAGAGAGAGAGAATTTGAGAGAGAGAGAGAGAATTTGAGAGAGAGAGAGAGAATTCGAGATAGAGAGAGAGAGAGACAGAGAGAGTGAGTGAGAGAATTTGAGAGAGAGAAAGAGAGTGAGTGAGAGAGAATTTGAGAGAGAGATAAACAGAGAAACAGAGATAAAAAGAAAATCGAGATCTTGAATTGAGATACGAAAATCAAGAAAAAATGCAAGGATTCAACTAGATGAAGGTCACAGAAGATTTTCATCAATGATAATCCAATAAAAGAAACAGATATGCTGGAGAATTACAGAAATTGATAAAAGCTATCTACTAAATCTATTAATTTAATGCAAATATTCTTAGATGAGGGATTCCGAAGCTAATGAAAAGTGGAAAGCTTGAGGAGCGTGTTAAAAACTGAAAAAAAAAAAAACTAGAGTATCTCAGAAGAGAAGAATTTTCTTGAAAAAGTGAAAAGGGGAAAGAATTGAAGAACTATATCAAGGGATCCACATAAACGGAAATGCAGAAATATAACTATTTGGAAATGCAGGAATAGAACAATCGATGCAGCTAGCAGAGGATTTAATTATAGAAAGAAAAATTGAAAAGACCAAGCACTCGATAAAGAGATTAAAACGGTAAGCACAAATTGGAAATGAGCAGAAATATTGATACATATATCAATAATATGAAGCTGATTTCAAATTTAAATAGAGTAATTACTTGCCAAGAAGTAACAGCACACCCCCAACTGGAGCTCTGAAGGCAGCACCAACTGCTTATCAGCTATGACAAAGATCAATCAGAACAGTCACTGAATAGTTTTTTTGAACCATAATACCTCTTTGTACTAGCAAGTGATACAGTGCTTACCTATTTGTATCAAAAGCTAGAGAATTCGGGCTGTGACCAGAAAGTATCTTTACAGGGAAAAGGAAATCAGTTATGTTCTCTGTATCAGATACAACCTCCTTCAATGTCTAGGGACCCTCCTTTTTTCCTACAAATGAAAAAAACAATATAGAATTTCAATTTCGTGCACATTTTATATAAGGTTATCATTTTCTGGATGCTATCACTTAATGGATTCTTCACTGATTCACTGAAAAGGCATCTAGGCTCCTCGAGATCATAAAGAAGAAGGCTGATCGAGCTCAAGGTATTTAAAGTAATAAACTAGGATAGACTTAAGACAGAGAGAGAGTGAGACTCACCTTTGACTTCCGAAGCTCAGTAGTGCTCTTTAGAACACTCCAAGAGCGTGTTATCTTTTTGTCAGCTTCTTCTTCTACTTTATCACTATCCTCTTCTTCGTCCAACAGCATCATAAAAAGTAGGAAGCAAAAACTAACTACAAAAATTCCACATATTAAAATCCAAAGCGATAAAAGGAAAATAAACAAGAGAAGCCAGTGTACAAAATATCATTGGAAGAAAATTAAGTACCTGATCCTTCTTTAATTTTCTCTTGCTCTACAATTCACCTTTTAGCTACTACGTCTGCGCACCCTTAAAAAATTCTATGAAATTAAACTGGAACGCTATTCTGGATTAATGTCCATAAAGGCGGAAGAGTACTAAATTCATTGTCATTAATAAGATTTCATAAAAATGCAGCACATGTTTTCTCTTAATTAGTTTGAAGTTTCAACCTGCAGCAGTAACCACTACTTTAATGTTCAATGCTAATAAATCAATTATGCCAGTACTATATAACAAAACACTCAAATTTCATTGCAGGAGCTCTCTTGTTTTATATCATATAAAGCCAACAATCTGATTAACCACTAAGTTTCTCCACATTGTATACATAAAATCCTCCCTCCGTTAGGCACCTGCATCCAAACAGAACTTCCATTTCTAACTAGGGGTAAGAACTTCAGCAGGAGGATTCCAAAGTAGCACACCCCTATTCAATTTTAAAATGATGATTGAGGTTTTCAAAAGTTAATTTCTACTCAAAAAACAACGATAGCTTGGTCATTTAATTGAAAATGCCTAAGCTTTCTTATGTTATCTTGATTACAATGATTGATGAAACGTTTCTAATCAACAGTAGTAAAAATGAAAGAAAAGATGCCTTACTTGAGCTACGAATTTACCGGCACTGGCCCTATTTTTGCTTGAATTGAACTGAGTCTCGTCCGACGATGGATAAAAATAGAGAGGAAGAAGCAATGGGTTTCCTTTGGTCCACGAGCAGTAACTTTGAATTCAGGCGTTTGAAATTTCAAAAAAATAGAGAGGAAACATAGGGCGCACGAGTAACTTCTTCCTCTCTAGTACTTTCGATTCAGTCGTAAGGTCAGGAAACAGAGGGTGCACAAGCTAAATGAGGGCTGCCAGACCAAGCGCGGAGAAGACCAGCCAAACCAAGTGCGAAGAAGACCTGTCAGACGAGGTCGAAGCTCGCCTGAAGGATTTCTGAAGGGCTTCGTAGAGCGGAGGGCCGAAGATGCTTTCGACCGGAGTAGAATGTGCGCCTGAAGGATTTCCTAAGGGTATCAGTAAGAAAAGTTATCCGGAGAGCAAGAAGGCGGAAAAGGAGAGAACGCACGCGGGGTAACAAGAGGAGGAACTCTTGATTTTCAAGGCGGGAGGAATATTATTAGGACATTCCATACATGTAATGGTATGAAAAATTAAAATTATCCGTCGTCGGACATATGGACTTGATGATCCCACTTGTTTTGGGCTAAAAGTGAGGCCAACTGCCCGCCGGCGGGGATTTAATAAGCCGAAGAATCGGCTGGCGACTAGCCCAGGTCCGCCGGCCGACTCTCATTCGGCCGAAGGCATCAGTCGGTGGAATGAATATTTTTAGCAGTGATGACAAAACGAAGTGAGGCTCTCTTTAGGCATGAGTACACTAGCTAAAATATTGTGCTTTCTTCTAAGCAATGCACTGCTTTATTAAGAACCATTAATTTTCCTGCAATAAACAATTATGCCATTTAATTAGTTACTCTTTAACTTGTCAGATGAATAAATTGAAATCAATCTTGTCCTGTAGAATTCATTTTTCCTCCCAATGTATTCGTCTAAGAAGCGTGGGAATTTTTGGAACTTGTGATGGTTACACAACATATCTAAGAGACACCTACAGACATACAAACTATGTAACTTGTAACTTGAAGAGACAAACCAATTGACCGGAGTCTTTTGTTTTATTGATTAAATTGTGATGTACAATATATATAGTGTAAGATACAACAAACAGATAGGTAATGTAAAACTGTAAACTCTGATTAATTTCATTGATTATCAATACATGTACATATATACAAGAGTTACAAGCGGTTTAGGTAACTTTCTCTAATCTAATAAGGAAATCAAATAAAAACATAACGAGTTTGGAGCCTGCAACCACAGATTAACATGTACGTGGGATAGGTACTATGCATAGGAGCATCTTGCATTACTCTTTCAATATTCACTCATATTAGAGGGTTGTATTCGAAATTTCCCTGATTATTGCAAGCTCTTGATGATCATTGAGATTTTTTTTCAAAATTAAGGTAACAATTTTTCATAATTATACAAGTAAACAACTTATAATTAAGGTACCAACGTAGTATTTACTAATGCAATTGCTAGTATTAGGTGTCGTGTGGGATCTAACTCTCCTTATTCTCTCAGATACTTGGAGTTCTCTGGACTTCTTACCAAAGGATGGCTAGTCCGTCTTGTATCAGATGAATCTTAACCGGTTCAACGTGTCCTTTAACTATGGAGAGATGGGGAAAAAGGTATTAGAATACCTCTTCAAAATGGTCTTCACTTTGAATTTCAATTTTTTCAAACATCACAACATATAATAAGATTCAAGAAATTTGTTGTCATAACATGGACAGATAATAAGAAGGCAATGGAGTTCACTAGTAGCTTTTGTTTAATGTACATTAACTCCTACATGAAACTTATAACGTACGATTAATTAGCAGTCTGCTTAATTAATTACTATATTACAAAATAATTACAATGTAATGGCCAGATATATATTAATGAGAAACTTTGGTTGTTGAATCACTACTTAAAAACATGCTTCCGCCGGCAGTAAAATTCGCCTGTGTATAAGCCCAAACCCACCAACGGAAGCTTTGGCGGCGAGTGACCTCTCGTCAACACTTGAGGTGTCGGCGGAAAGGTTCCGCCGACGAAATCAATCGTTGAACAAAATTTCTGATTCCACCGGCTGTTGAGTCTAGAAATTCGTCGGCAGAACGACCTTCCGCCGGCGGAAGAACGTTCTGCCGACGACATACTGCCGTCGGAGGAGAGTCATTCCCCGGACGGAAACCATTTGTCGGTAGAGACTCTCTTCGCCGACGAATAACTTTAGTCTGTGGAATGTTTTCCATCGACAATGACAACCGCCGACGGAGTTAGTCTGCGGATTTCGGTTATAACCACCGCTAGGATTGACCGTTACACCCCCAAAAATGACCGTTATAACTGTCAATTCCGGCGACATGTTCAACCGGCGGTGGAGTATTTTTTAAAAAAACAAATTAATAAATTTCTTGTTTACCTTTTACCTGTGTATAAACAACAACTGACAGGGGCAAAATATTTACATTACAAAATAATCCATTACAAAAAAAAAATATACAATATGTTTCACGGCCTGTTGAAACCAAAAACATATACAACCAAAAGAATAAGACCAATTAGTTCTGCGAGTGATTATTGCACTGTTGGTTAGAAGGCTCTGCACATGAACATAAGTTTATGATAAGCCGTAATGAAATATATAAAATTCCTAATTAATTATGTATTGAAAATAATACTAACCTGTAGGCGATTGGAGAGAGGCTCGCCACTGGTTGAGTTTCTGCAACGGAGACTCTATCAACTACATTTTGTCCGTCATTAATTCCTTGTTTTGTCTTTCCTTTTGCAATTGTTCCTCTAGAGCCAAGTACTCCGGTGCTCTCTTAACCGCACCCCTACGCGGCGGAGCACCAGTCCCAAGTCCTCTCTCATAACCCCCGTGGTAGCCCCCAAACACCTTATCTATGATAGGTGTCAAATCCGCGGAATTCACCGAGTTGTGGATCTGTTGCTCAGTTGCGGTCCAGACAAGCTCCTCCTGCATATAAACAAAACCTAATTAAAACATGCACTTGGTATGAAATGAAGTTGTAAGGAACCTGATAGCTTACACATAATGTTGTTGTCTCCCCATCAGGATATGTCCCATCTTTCTTCTTGTGTGCCTTGAGGAAAGATCTCAAAAACACGAAGTTTGGACCTTCTGTTTATCACTGCATAAATTTTGACAAGGCAGATACAAAATCAACTCAATACATACCTCTTCTTCTAAAAAACGAGCAAGAGACTTACACTCAAGAGTGTGAGTCATCTTCAGACACTGTCTGTTCGCCTTGTTCATAACACCAATTGCTTTCTCGCTTACCCCATAACTAGCAGTGTCCAGTTTTCAAAAGCCATACCTTCAAGGGACAGTCTCGGCGCTGCTTTGGAGTCTTTCCATCGTAGTGTTGCTTCATTATACGAGGTATGGTTGTATCGTATTTTTTTTTTTTGCACAACTGGCTATAGGGCTTTCATCACCATGACTTTAGTCACAGGTTGAGCCTTCTCATTAACAAACTTGTATTTTTCCTGCAAAGAAAAAATACATTTGGTTCGTACTTACAACTATTACAAGAAAAAATAGCTAGTTTTGGGTCTTAAGTTATGCATTCAGGCCGAGCTCACACATTGCAGATGTAGTGGGAAATGCAATTGACCCCAAATTTGTGTTCCAACTAGAAAGGATAGGTGTGCATCAGTGATCATCTATCCATCCTTGATTACGATCATTGCCCGTTTCTCAGGCATGAATGACGTCGCTCTCCTTACGCTTCATGCGTGGTTCAAGTGGCTGTGAAGCCTCAAGGCCATCAACAGTCCAATCTAGCGGCTGGGTCTCCATGTCCTCCATTGGGACCGGCCCTACATCAAATGCACACTTAGTTAACACTAAAATGGCATTTTATCAAGCAGTATCAATCTAATTGTACTTGAATCATCACTCTCAGGTGATTGATAACTTGGGCACAACTCCCTAAACTTGCACATTGATTCTTCTAAAATTGAATTAAACACAAATTGAATAAAGTAAAATTATACAAACTAATTGGAAAATAAAGTTAAAGAATATACCAGTACCTACAGACGAAAGCTCTGATGAAGACATAACTGGAGTCCAGGCTGAGGGAGGGCGGGCTGCTGGAGCTGGGGCCGATGTTGAAGGGGCTGCAGGAGTCAACCCCAATGGAGAGGGGGCAATTGTAGCCCGGGCCGATGTCATCGCCTGGGTGCGTTTGTGCCTAACAGACACAAACTCCCCCTTCTGTGGCATAATTATCCGGCAAAATAAAAGAATTAAGGACATTTAGTTAGAAGAGAAGAATTGTAATTAACTATTATTATATGCAACGTATGTATTTAAAATTGTGAATCGATTTAACCTACTTCATGTTATATCCAAGTCGTCACTATTGACCCTTAATCCTTGACCAAGGTCACGACACACCCATATAACATCATCTTCATAATTGAAATTTGTTGCGTCTCTGACTCCTACATCTTATGCCAATAGTTATACCATCTTCTTGTGCCCTTACACTGTCATCACCTAAGGAGATGTCGTAAGTGTCTCTTGGTCTCCAACTACAGACAACACTCAACATAGCTCAATCGGGTCTTTCGAATAAAATGCTTGTTGTGCTTGATTTGGATAGATGAAAGGTTCATCTTCATAAGCTTGTTTCATTGTGTTTACCAACATGAAGTCAAGCCTGTGAATGAAGCAACTTGTGCCCTTTTTCATATCTTACCATTTGCGCTTGAATAGGTGCACAGGTGTCCATGTCCGAATATAAACTTCTATAACTAACTGGAGGACACCATAAAATATTTCATCCCCTACCCCCACTGTTGCAATGCCACTATTTTGTGTGAAGCCTCTGCCAGAGTAACAGTTTGAAGCCTCTGCCAGAGTAACAGTTGAAGCCATCTTACCTAATAGTACTACATAAAATCAAGGGAACCAGGAAGCAGTGCACAAAATTGAGATACTCCACTAGTTAGCTAAGGCACATAAGCCAATATTAAAACAGAGTTTTCTTTGTAAACCATAATCAATTTCCAACGAACATACAACTTGTAGTATATCACAGACACACAAAAATAATTTCCCTTCGAATAGACAACTATCACATACACCACCCGAGCATAATAGAGGAGTGCTGGAGCGGACTTAAGGTTCAGAGAGACCAAAAGAGGCAGAGATCTAGAGATACCGAGAGAACTAAGGAGACAAATAGAGAGTGAGACAGTGAGAGAGAGTGTGTGACAGTGAGAGAGATAGAGAGAGAGAGAGAGAGAGAGAGAGAGATAAGAGAGATTGAGAGAGATTCAAAATTGAAGTTTGAAACTGAATATGAGAGTAAACCGAAAGAGAGAAAGATTCAACTAAACAGAAATCAAGAGAGAGAGAGAGAGAGAGAGAGAGAGAGAGAGAGAGAGAGAGAGAAGAGAGAGAGAGAGAGAGAGAGAGAGAGAGAGAGGGAGAGAGAGAATTAGAATCTGAAACTGAATTTGTGAGTAAACTGCCAGAGATAAATATTCAACTAAAGAAAAATCAGAGAGGAAGAGAGAGAGAGAGAGAGAGAGAGAGAGAGAGAGAGAGAGAGAGAGAGAGAGAAATAGACATATCCTAGAGAGATAGAGATGAAGTCAGACAGAGAGAAAGATAAGAGAGAGGGGGAGAAAAGGAGATAAAGTTTGAAACAAATTTTGATCAGTTTGCTAAGTTGGGAGGATTCTTCTTATAAACCCGTGGAGCAGCAAGAAGCTAGGAAAGGTAAGAGAAACTATGATCAACAAGAAACAAGATAGCAATCCAACAATGACATAATCATACACAAATGATCATGAAAAGATTAAACAAAAAGAGCAATTATGCTCGAGTTATCAGTTCCACATGATAGCCTCTAATTATTTCACCACAAAAAACCCCATGCACCCCTATTATTGTATTCCATAAAACTGAACTATCGAAAAGATTTGACATTAAAAGAGATGCAAGCTCAAAATATGAGAATGTAAACAATAAAAAGAATCAAAAACAAGTTGGAATAAAAGTGAATGGAAATGATAGGGATAGAGCAGAAAAAGAGAAGACAAAATAGAGGAGCAAAAAAAAGTAAGAGCTTGCAGAACGAAAATGATAAGGACTGTGCAGAAAAAGAGAAGAGTGCACTGAAATCTCAAGGGCAGCCATTGATAATTGGCTTAACTTTATACAGATAATTTAACTGAAAATGTATAGACTGCACTGAAACCAACCTAAAAATTAGTACAGCAATACTTCACAGATGTAATTCTGCATAGAGGGAAAGAAAATTAGCCTACTTACTGTAATGGAGAAGGTGCTCGCTATTGTCGCCAGTGGCTTCCGACAGTCGATGTTGGTCTCCCATGGCCCTGGACAGTCGCCTTCTCTTGCTGGTGGTCAAAAAAGGGTATGAGGAAGGAGAAGCCGAAAACAAAATAATTACCGAAAAATGTAGAGTTTTGAGAATAAGGAGAAAAGGGGAAGGAAAAGGAAATAAAATGAACCGAAAGCAAAATAATTACCTGCGGTCAGGGGGAAGAGCCGTCCGTCGACGGCGACGAAGTCGAAGGAGTTCGACGTCGGGAGGGCGGCCAAAACGCAGAGGAGACCGCTGGAAATCGCCTCGAGAGCCTTGGGAAGAACTGGGTTTTCAAACCCCAGAGGTTTGTAGAAGCTAGGTCTTCGGTCGGAGGAGAACATGCGCCACCGGGAAGAGGAAACCTGAGGATTTTCAACTGATGGTTGCCAAGAGAACGGCTGAGGTGTTTTGCGCGCTGGAGGTCTTCGATGAAATCGTCGATGGATTTCCAGGGCGGGAGACGGAAAAGAGATGGCACACTCCCGTTACGCGCATAACAGGGCGCAGGAACTTAGGTCCCGATTCAAATCAGGACCTAATAATTTCATATGGGCCATATAAATCTGATTGAAATCCGGCCGAACTACACGATTTCATTCCGCCAGCGGTTGGGTTGGATTTCGCGATATTCAGCCTACGAGTCATTCACACCCGTCGGCGGAATTGTCTTCTGTTGGCGACGAAAACATGTTTTTTGTAGTAAATACTTCAAACTTTTCTTATTCATATTGAGTGGTGATACAAGTACTTCAAACTAATACTACAATGGTTTACATCCTAACATGTCGTCTACATGGCAGTCCAGGTAAGAGATAAACATGGAGATAAAATATGCAAGATTTTATTTTGTTTTATTTTAAATATTATCTTCCTATACTATGGGTAAACCGTAAACCCTAAATTTTTTGTCATAATATGGATAGATAATCAGAAGGCAATGGAATTCATTAGTAGCCTTTATTTAATATTCACTAACTCCTGCATGAAAGTTATAATGTATGATTGATTACCAGTATGCTTAATTAATTACTATATCAAAAATAATTACAATGAAATAGCCTGATATATATTAATGAGAAACTTAGGTTGTTGAATATTTCAAAGTTTTCTTATTCATATTGAGTGGTGATACAAGTACTTCAAACTAATACTGCAATGTTTTACATCCTGACGTGGCGTCTACGTGGCAGTCCAGGTAAGAGATAAACATGGAGATAAAATACGCAAGATTTTTTTTTATTGTAAATATTATCGTCCTATACTATGGGTAAACCCTAAACCCTAAATTTTCTGTTACTTGGACCGCAGCTAGTTGCCACATCATCGATGTGAAACCTCCAAAGTAAAATATGTAAGTATTGATATCATTTTTCATTCATATTTTATACGTATCAAATACTGTTTTTTAGATACTGAAATAAAGAAAATTCTTTTTAATTACTAAAGCGGGGGAGTCTATATGTATAACGAGACAATTAATGCGTCAATATCCTGTTCTATTTTCTAGCCTCCATCATTTCTGTGGGGTGTATCTAATCACGACAAGGACCATATGATCATTGTTGA
Source organism: Aristolochia contorta (assembly GCA_022405105.1). Taxonomy (NCBI): domain Eukaryota; kingdom Viridiplantae; phylum Streptophyta; class Magnoliopsida; order Piperales; family Aristolochiaceae; genus Aristolochia; species Aristolochia contorta. Next base: position 12,688 of record JAHZSQ010000057.1, read on the forward strand.
TGATGTGGCTAAATACTCATAAACGATCCTTCGATTGACATAAGCTAGCTCTGTGGGGTGATCTTTGTGTATACATTCTTAATCAGAAAGTGATTTGTCCATGAAGTTTCATTTTCTTTCGCTGGTACAAGTCAAGAACAGAGATCCTTTTGGCTTGGGATTATATATACCAGCTGATCTTGACTCATGTCTTTGTACATTTCCCTTGTTAATCATTTAAGCTTAAGTAGTTATAAGGTCGATTATAAGGTCGATTAGTCGCTTTCCACCTCGTACGAACAGAACTACTTCAATTGGTCTCAAGACACGACGACGCCTCCTTCCGGGTTCCGACCGGAGCCACGATCAGTTCGACGTCGTCTATCATAATTAAAGATGTCACCTGCGTTAATATATAGACACATAAAACGAAGAGAACTTGAACTGGTTGAGTTGCAGCCCTAAAAGAGGTAGTTAACAGCACCTCGACGAATGTTTTTAAATTCCGAGCTACCAGTCGGTCTGTCTTGCAGACACTATATACAGCGAGTAGAGCATGACAGGAGTAGAAGAAAAGAGAAAAAAAGTGTCAAAAAATATAAAGCACAGATGAAAGGGATCCATTCCATTAACTTCAGTCCCTATAGGTGTTCTTATTTACTTCATGCCAACGAAACATTCGGGGTGATTGCAGAGGGAGAAGAGTCGTTGGGAGCGAGAGCTCGCTGCCGTTAGTGGGGACGGTTTGAATGGATCATCAGTGGCCACAAATCCGAGACTACTTTGGATCGATCACCGGTGGGTTGAGAAGTTATCTAAGGGACGGAGATGAACGTGGGACCGCGGAGAAGGAGAACCAAGAACAATCTAGAGGCAGGCAACTGTGCATTAATACTTATTAGCCATTTCAGTGCAATGAGCTGGCTTGAGCACTAAATGATACTGCCCAAAACGGGTTGGGGATCAATGCTTGCAGGTAGCAGGATTTAATGGTCGTTTTACGCACACCAACTAATCAAGATTGAGAGAGAGAGAGTGAGAGAGAGAGAGTGTTAGGATAATAAATAACTTGTTGTCAAAATTATGGAACAGGGCCCTTTATTGCGAAAATCGAAGGCTTTAAAATAATGTCCTGTTAGGGCCGTGCGCAAAACTGCACACGACCGCCCTGGATATAGCATTATTCTATTATTTAATGTTGTTCAAATTGCTGCCTTTCGCTATCTACTACCATTCGAGACCAATTCCCTTTCCGTCATCAGCACATGAGAATCAATATGGGGGGCGACTGCGCCAACTGCTCGTTCCAGTTGCATGTTAGATGAAAAGATAACGGTAATTAATTCCATGCACGTAATCAAAGCCGATCGATCATCATCTGGTTATAAATACTTGAATGCACGCAAACTATTCGATCGCCAATGCCGAGTGATCTTGCAAGGCAATTACATAACCTGAGGAAGCTACTGAGAGTACGTACTAGGCTGCTATCTAGCCAGTAGCTAGAGCCAATATGGCCTCAGCTGATCCTGAAGTGCAGAATATGTTATCGAGCTTAGCGCAATCTGGGTATAACTACCCAGAAATTGTTGGCCTGGCGATGGCCTTCTTCAGCTTCCTTGTTTTTATTATTTGGAGATCAGTAATATTATTCTCCAGAAATGGGATGAGTACTAGTATGCTGAGGAGCTGGCCGTTTGTGGGGATGCTCCCTTCCCTCCTGGCGAACACGGAGCAGATCCACGACTGGTACACGGAGGTGCTGCGTGCCTGCGGCGGCACCGTCCTGTTCAAGGGTCCGTGGCTGGCGGGGCTGGACATGCTCGTGACCTCGGACCCCGCGAACGTGGCGTACATCACGAGCACCACCCGCGCGGCCAACTACCCCAAGGGCGCCGAGTACCGGGAGATCTTCGACATCCTCGGCGACGGCATCCTCAACGCCGACGACAACTCCTGGCGCGTCCAGCGCCGGTGGGCCCACATGCTGATGCGTCAGCGCCGGTTCCGGACCTACGTGGACCGGACCAGCCGGGCCAAGGTGGGTTCGGCCCTGCTGCCGCTGCTGGACCGGGCGGCCAGGGAGGGCTCCGCGGTGGAACTGCAGGAGGTGATGCAGCGGTTCACCTTCGATGCCACCTGCATCCTCGTCTGCGGGGTCGACCCGGGCTGCCTCTCCCCGGATCACTTCCCCGTCGTCCCCTTCGCGAAAGCTGTCGACGACCCCAAGGAGGTGATCCTGCTGCGCCACACCGTGCCGCGCACCTGGTGGAGGCTCATGAAGCTGCTCAGGTTCGGCAACGAGAAGGTACTCGCCGAGGCTTCTGAGACCGTCGACCGAGTCATCGCCGAGTACGTCTCCGCAAGAAGGAAGGAACTAAAGGTAAAAGGAGGTATAAGAAGTAGTAGTACTACTACTGCTAAAACCCAGCTGTACCCCGCTGATGATCAGAAAAAGAAGAAGAAGAAGAAGAAGAAGAAGAAGCGGTGGACCTTCTGACCTCGTACATGGATCACGAGGCGGAGGAAGCCATGGAGAAGCTCAAGTCGTCGGACAAGTTCCTCCGCGACGTGATCTTGAACATGCTCGTAGCCGGGAGGGATACCACCAGCTCCGCTCTCACCTGGTTCTTCTACGAGCTCTCGAAGAACCCGGTCGTGGAATCAAAGATCATGGAAGAACTCAAGGCCAAATTCCAAGGCCAAAAGTACTACGAAAACGACCTCAGGGTGTTGGACGCAGAAGAGCTCAACGGCCTGCCATACCTGCACGCGACACTTTGCGAGTGCCTCAGGCTCTACCCCTCGGTTCCCATCGTGCACAAGTGCGCCGTGGAGGCCGACACGCTCCCCTCCGGCCACAGGGTACAACCCGGAATGAAGCTGTACTACTGTCTCTACGCCATGGCCAGGATGGAGACCATCTGGGGCAACGACTGCAACGACTTCAAACCGGAGAGGTGGATTAATTTTGGCGAACAAGGGACCAGGAGATTGGACCACCATGATAAGTTCTTCAGTTTCAATGCCGGCCCAAGGAGCTGCCTGGGGAAGGGCATATCCTTCACCCACATGAAGATGGTCGCCGCCTCCACCCTCTACAACTTCCATGTCCAGGTGCTACCAGGGCAGACTGTCTGCCCCAGAACCTCCGTCATTCTCCACATGAAGCATGGACTAATGGTCAAGCTGAAGAGAAAATGCAGCATCTAGCTCCTACCTACCTATAGCTTCCAGCTGCATCTCGATTTCTTTCAGTACTCTGCTACTACTACTCAGGCATCCATGTTTTTATTGATTAATATTTTCCTATTTGATAGCTAATTATGCATACTTTCTTATATGTGATCATATATATAATCAAAAGTGTATTATTCGTGGAAGGTGATATATACTTACATGAATGGCGCCAAGTGAACTAAATTGTATCGAGTGAACTAAATTCATGGCTGTCGATGTCTAGCTCATCACGAGAATGAGTAATTGGGGGAATCTGAAACAGTTAATGTTATTGCTTTAATTTTTTTAGAAAGGCAAGGTTTCGACCTAATTGAGCAGAAATTTGCCAACTCAATCATCAAGCAGCTTGAATGTCACCATTGGTTTGTTTGCTATCTTTCTGATTTTTCTGGTCGTTATATATGTGGGTATGTGTAGTGGGTCGGGATATATTATAATATGGACGAAGACGAGTCCTTACAGAATGTTTCAAAATCCTATCAAAATATTTATTGTCCGGCGTCCAAATTACAACATTAATTAAGAACATGTACTTTATTTATCATTTGCTCCTCGAGGGAGTAATAACTTTCTCATACGGTGGGACCTAGATCTCTAAGACGCATTGCACTGCAAACCTGACCTTTTGTGGTACTTGTCTTATCCACGCATATATAGCCCTCGGGTATTGACACCGCACCGGCAGATACCAACCCTGATTTTGACCCATATTGCATCCATATACAATGCTACACTGCAGCAATTAAATACTGCATCACTAGTACAAAGTTAGTTAATCACGACGGTTTAGAGTAAATCGTCGTCAATGTAACCCTCAGACTGAAAGAAAGACCCGTGGGAAACTCTACCCAGGACGGTTCCGGTTCACCATTGGGTTAAGACTTGTACACAATGGTCTTAGTCAAATAACTGTCGTGTAATTTTGGGTTTAAACCAAGGATGGTTCTTCACTACTAGAAAAACCCCTTTCATTGGGGGTATATGCTTAATGACTGCTGGTAGAGTAGAGAAAATGTCTACCGGCTGTTAAATCCCCAGTAAGTGAACCGGGTTAAATCACCGGTGCAAAAAACTGTACTAGCAAACAACTTAAAAATTGTACCGACTCCTAGCTCTCCGTCTCCAACTCATTCGCTCTCTGGACTCCGGCTCATTCACTCTCCTGACTCCGACTCCGGCTCATTCGCTCTCCTGACCGCGACTCTAGCCCATTCGCTCTCCTGACTCCGACTCTAGCTCTTTCGCTCTCCTGACTCCGACTCCGGCTCATTCGCTCTCCCGACTCCGACTCCGGCTCATTCGCTCTCCTGACTCCGACTCCAGCTCATTCGCTCTCCTAACTTCGACTCTGGCTCATTCGCTCTCATGACTCCGACTCCGGCTCATTCGCTCTCTGGACTCCGACTCTGGCTCATTCGCTCTCTGGACTCCGACTCCGGCTCATTCGCTCTCCTGACTCCGACTCCGGCTCATTCGCTCTCCTGACTCCGACTCCGGCTCATCTGCTCCCCTGACTCCGACACCAGCTCATTCGCTCTCCTGACTCTGACTCCTTCGCTCTGATCCTGACTTCCGAAATGACAAGGCACCGTAATTATGGTGTATCTCTTTGCGCATGTTTTGATTGAGATAAAATGTGCACCATTCTTTGTTCGATTTTAACTAGATTCATCTTCTTGATATTCTCTTTCAAAAGGTTTGACATTTTCATTCTTATGGATGTCGTTATATCTTTCTTTTTCAGTTCCTAAATTATCAGCGCAGTTCCTTATTTCCTGTGTCGTGGTTAAACTTTTGGATTCATATGATTAAGAAGGGGGTTTGGTTTTCCACGTATCAAAATAGGATAAAATCAACATAAGAACTGAGAATATAAATTCGTACAGCATGAAAACGCACAAATTTAAGGTGGTTTGGTACATGTTCTCATGTGTTTCTTTGAGGTTTATTGATCATTTTAAGGAAGTGTTTTGCTTTTTGTGAGTTTTGCCACAAGTTATCGATCGAGACATGATACTGTACTATGGCTCCTGCCCTGCGTTTTTGTTTTGGCTATCTTTTTTTTGAGTTCAACATAGTGAAGTATTTTCTTTGGAAAGCTATACTGCTGTCGTTTTCTTGATAACCCTGCCACTGTAGATTCTTTTGCTTCATTCTATATTTATATCTTCCTTAACATACACTACTAGAAAACAGCACTCCGCCGATGGGACAAATTTTTTTCGTCTGCAGAGTTCTATTCTGTCGACGGTTATATTTAATTCGTCGGCGGAATTTCTTTTCTTCCGACCCAACCGCCGGCGGAAGGAAATCCGGCAGTTGGGCCGGATTTAGACGAGGTCCATACGGGAACTTTGGTCCCAATTTGAATCGGGACCTAAGTTCCTGCGCAACGTTATGCGCATGACACGAGCGTGCGTGATGTGCGTAACGGTGCGCGCGCGTTGTCTTCCCCTGCCCCGGATTTCCTTCGACGAAACTCGTCGAAATCCGTCGAAGGAAACCAGCGTGCGAAAAGGAAATCCGGCGTTCCCGCTGTGTTCCCGCGGCGTTCGGCCTCCTGAAATTTTTCTGTTTTACTGTTCTCGGCATCGAACGCACTCCTCCGGCCGAAGACCATCTTCGATGACGCACTTGGGTTCGAAAACCCAGTTCTTTCGAAGCGTATCAGGGCGATTTCCGTCGGCGCTCTGTGCGTTCTGGCCTCCCACCCGACGTCGAACCTCTCTGACGTCGAACCTCTCCTACTTCCCCGCCGTCGACGGAAGGCTCTTCCCCTTCACCGCAGGTAATTAATTTGGACGAGGGGGATAGTATTTAGTGTTTGCTTTCGGTTCTCAAAACTGTGGACGAGGTTCTTTCTACTTCCTCGCCTCTCGCTTCCACCAAATGTTTTATAAGAGACTATATTGTACAGAAAGTCTGAAACTTTTCTTTGTTCTTAACTTCGTTTTGGAGGTTAGAAATATCAATTCAGGGTCTTCCAGCCAGGGGAAGGGAGAACCTTTCGGATTCGGGAAAATAAAGTAAGTTTATATTTAAAGTGTTTGATTTCCATCTTAATTCAGAGGAACTCAATGTTAATGTTTTCTGTGTGCAATATTAATTGAGAGGTACTGAGTGAGCTCTCACATTGAGGATAGCTCCCATATTGGCTCCATGCACGCGAGATGTGACCTTCTCAGTTATGGTCTCACATTTGAATACAATATTATGGATTGATTTTTAATTCGATGGTGGATGTGTTTATTTCAACGTATGAGCTATCGATGGTGATGTGTTGAATGGTATTGATGGTGTTTAATTATATGTGTGGAATGATATTCGATGGTGTTTATTCTTAATTTGCTACCTATCTCTAAATATTTGTTCCGCTCTTTAAACCCTCAATGTTCTCTCTTGTTTTTTCACTCTCTTGAAATCGGTTTCACTTTGGATGTGTTAATTAACAGCACTTGGTTAATATGTGTATGGTTATCCCGATTTCTGTATTTGATAGGAATTCAAATGTAGAAATCCCTCTAAAATTTTCTCTCTTGGTTCTCTCTCTCACTCTCTCATTATCTCTCTCTCTCTCTCCCATTATCTCTCTCTCTCTCTCTCTCATTATCTCTCTCTCTCTTCCTCTCTCTCTCTGATTTCCCTGTCGTTAAATCTTACTCTCTCTCTCTCTCTCTCTCTCTCTCTCTATGTTGGAGCTTTCTCTCTGATTTCACTCTAGTTAAATATTTATCTCCCTCGAACTACTTTCAAATTCTATTTCACTCTTTGATTCTCTCCCTCCCTCTATCTCTCTAATCTTTCTCTACCTCTTACTTCATCTCTATCTCTCTCGGATTTCTCTCTCTCTCTTTCTCTCTCACTTGGTTTTCTCTCTAACTTAGGCACTGACTTTCTATCAAATTCTGTTTCTTATATGTACTTCTCTCTCTCTGAATTCTTCTCCCTCTCTCTCTCACTCTCGGTTTTTTTAGTCTTTCTCATTCTCTGATTTCTCCATTGTTAAATATTTCTCTCTCGGTTTACTCTCAAATTCTGTTTCAAATTTTAGATCTCTCTCTCCTCCATCTCTAATCTTTCTCTCTTTCTCCTCCTCTCTCTCTCTCTCTCTCTCTCTCTCTCTCTCTCCTTTTCTCAATTTCGCTGGCTCTCTGATTTCTCTCTAGTTAAATCTCTCTCTCTCTCTCTCTCTCTCTCTCTCTCTCTCTCTCTCTCTCTCTCTCCCATTCTCTCTAGGTAAACATTTATCTTTTGGTGTTGGAAAAAATCTCTTTTTCTGTCTCTCTCCCTCTCTCACTCTTTCTCTTTGATTATTTCTCTCTGATTTCTCTATGATTTCTCTCTGATTTCTCTCTAGGTAAATATTTATCTCCATAGCTTTGCTTTACTCCCAAATTCTGTTTCTCTCTCAAGTTTCTCTATGGGTCTCTCTCTATTTCTGTCCTCGTCTATTTCTCTTGCTCTTTTCCACGCCCAGGAAGTCCAACCGATTGGAAGTGTGGAAGTAAGAGGAGGAGAATTGGACATAGTGAGATTCATAGGGACAATGGTTTAGATTTAGTCTAGGTTGTGAGTTATTTGTTGACTCCTAAAAGTACTAAACACTCATTTTTTTGTTGTGTGTAGTCTGTCTTCAACAATTGTCCCGTAGATGGACTATTTTACCTACAAGAAATGGATGTATGAGTACAAGTCCAAGCCAACTCGGTGTAATCCAAAATTTGTGGGTGGAGTCTGTTTTTTTATTGATTATACAAAACAACAATTGGGGGTGTAGGGAACGGTGTTGTGCGATGTCCATGTTGGGAATGTGAGAACAAAAAATTTCTTGAATGCGAGACCATCAGGGTCCACATTATCCTGAATGGATTTGTCCCAATGTATGAAATCTGGAGACATCACGGGGAACTTCCTGAACGTCGTGAAATCGATGTTCCTGTGGAAACTGGTCACGGCGAAGAGATGACAACAATGTTGTGCGATGCTTTCATACGAAATGTGGAGGATGCCAATATGGATGACGGACCAGAGGATCCAGAATTCCGCAAATTCGAACACCTACTGAATGAGGCCATAAAACCACTATACAGAGGATGTCATAAACACTCCAAATTGTCGTTTATGGTTCATTTATTCTAATTGAAGTGTTTGAATCGATGGAGTAAGAAATCTTTTTCGGATCTTCTTTCACTTCTGAAGGACACTCTTCCATTTTTTTCATGCATGTCCAAACGACTGCTTGCTAGTTAGAAATGAATATAAAGATTTAGATGTGTGCCCAAGATGTGGTCAGTCGAGATGGTCCATAAAAAAAAAAGGTAAGCGTTCAAGTACTGCAAAGCCGGCGATGATCCTTAGACATTTTCCTCTGATTCTGAGGTTGCAACGGTTGCTCATGTCCACTAAAACATCGGAGCTGATGACGTGGCATGGTTCAGCTCCACCTACTGAAGAAGGAAAAATGATTCACCCAAAGGATTTAATCGCATGGAAGCACTTTGATTCAGTGCATCCATCATTCAGTTCAGACATACGGAAAGTCAGACTTGGTCTTCCGAGTGACAGTTTTAGTCCATTCAAGATTGGATCTGGGTCAAGCCGCATCACATGGCCAGTTATTATTACTATTTATAACCTGCCCCCTTGGTTGGCAATGAAGCAGAGCTATTTTCTGATGACCCTTCTTATTGACGGTCTGAAGTCGCCAGGAAATGATATAGATATTTTCTTGCAGCCATTGATAGATGAGCTGAAGGTTTTATGGGAATCTGGTGTGAAAACTTATGATGCACAGACCAAGAGATTTTTTCAAATGCGTGCAGCTGTCCTTTGGACAATATCTGACTTTCCTGCTTATGCCATGTTGTCTGGGTGGAGTATGAAAGGTTACAAGGCATGCCCTACTTGTCACGTAAACACTGCTTCGTTATATTTGCCACATAGTAGAAAATATGTTTAGATGCGTCATCGGAGGTTTCTACCAGAGGATCACCCATGGAGGGCTGATAAAAAATCGTTTGATGGGACTGAGGAACGTGATGGTACACCTACATGCCTGTCAGGAAATGACATCATGAATTTATGGGAAGGACTTCAAAATATTGTGTTTGGAAAAGGACAACGGGTAGAAACCGGATATTTGCCTGAAGGGTGGAAGAAGAAGAACATTTTTTTTGAGCTCCCATATTGGAGTACTCTGCTCATCTGTTATAATTTAGATGTAATGCATATCGAGAAAAATGTATGTGAAAGTATTTTGAATACCATTTTGGAGAAAGATGGGAAGTCAAAAGACAATATAAAATCGAGGATGGATATGCAAAGTCTCAACATAAGGAAACCACTCCACCCGAGGCCTTCGAAAAAGGTTAATGGCAAGGTAATCATTCCTCATGCTTCATACAATTTGACGAAGGAAGAAAAAACATGGTTCCTCCCAACGGGGTTTTCATAAAAAATCTCCAGTCAAGTACAAGTCAAAGCAAGGAAAGTGATTGGTCTTAAGAGCCATGATTACCATGTTCTTATGCAACAGCTCCTTCCGTTGGCGGTGAGGAAATCAATGGCTAAGCCCGTTGCCAAAGTAATAAATGAATTGTGCGCATATTTCCGAGAATTGTGTTCTAAGGTGATTGATGTGTGGAAGATAGAGGACACACAATCAGCTATTCCATATATCCTGTGCAAACTAGAGAGGATCTTCCCACCGGCATTCTTTGACATCATGATTCATGTGACTCTACACTTGGCATCAGAAGTGAGATTAGCCGGACCGGTTCATTACAGATGGATGTACCCAATTGAACGCAATTTGCTTACATTGAAGAATTACATTCGTAATAAGAATCGGCCGGAGGGCTCTATTGCAGAGGGGCCCAATAGCTAAACACTAAATACAAGAATGACCCACGATCTGTGGAACTTTGGGTTCGGTATTACTGTATTTTCAACATCCAAGAATCTATGCCACATTAAAAAAAAATGCATATATGAAGATTACATCTTCTCTTAACTAACAGTAAATCTTTCATCAAACGCAGAAGAGAATTAAACAAGTTAAAAGGAATTGCTTGCCAATTATAAGCTGAGGAAGAGACAGAAGGGGCTTCCGTCGGAGAAAAGGGGCTTCCGTCGGAGAAAAGGGGCTTCCGTCGGAGAAAAGGGGCTTCCGTCGGAGAAAAGGGGCTTCCGTCGGATAAAAGGGGCTTCCGTCGGAGAAAAGGGGCTTCCGTCGGAGAAAAGGGGCTTCCGTAGGAGAAAAGGGGCATCCGTCAGCCACGGGAAAGCCGGAGAAGGTTGAATGCAGGAACGCCGGAGAAGTCGGCCGTGGGAACACCAGAGGAGAGAAGCTCAGTCGCTGGAAGAGCTAGAGGGAAAATGGTTGTTGGACTTGGGGGAGGGACTTAGGGACTTATAAATTTTTCACTCAGGGCGGGAGATAAGAACATAGAAAATTATTTTAGGGGCCGGGAGAAATTTTAAAGTTACACAACATAAAGGTAGTGACTTTGGAAAAATGAAGATTCATTGGGCCAAACCGGCGCATGGGTCTGTTGATTTATTTGAGACCCAACCGTCGTCCATCGGCGATCGGACGGGCCTGAACCAACAACATCTCAATATTCCCTCGGCAGATCATGAAACAACTGCCGACAAGACTGACATTTTACTATTGGAACCGTCGGGGGAATGCCACTTACCGCCAGTAGTTCTAACTACCGATAGAACTATATTTTAATATTTTTAATATTTTTATTTTTTTTGTGTATACCGGTCAATGTTTTGAAAACCGAACCTACCCGACCAGTTCGACCGGGTTCAACCGGAACCGGAACTTCTTGCGGTTCGGTTTGCTTTAAAACCGGTAAGAGACTCAAAACTGGATGACTCGGCCAGTTTTTTTGGTTTGACCGCTGAACCATTGAACCGACGAAACCGGTTGAACCATTTAAATTAAATCCCTGCAAAGCTAGGTCATGAAACAGAATGCGGCTCTCTCCTCTCTTGTCGGCTCTCTCCTCTCTCGCCGGCTCTCTCCTCTCTCGCCGGCTCTCTCCTCTCTCGCCGGCTCTCTCCTCTCTCGTCGGCTCTCTCCTCTCTCGCCGGCTCTCTCCTCTCTCACCGGCTCTCTCCTCTCTCGCCGGCTCTCTCCTCTCTCGACGGCTCTCTCCACTCTCGAGAGAGGCTCCTTGACCTAAACAAATTTTTAATGACATACAACTCCCAGTTCAACCACCGGTTCAACCTGAATCAGCTGCTCCACCGGTTCGATTACCGGTTCGGTTTTCAAAACATTGATACCAGTTATAAAATACATGTGATTTTCAATTATGTCAAAATAATCAAACTAGTTAATCATACAAATAAGCATGCAACTTAAATGTAATTCAAGGTACACTAATATTTGTCATTAATAAAAAATAGGTGTTACAAAAAATTTACACCACATTTCTAAGTTGTCATACAAAAAACTCAAAATAAATAAAATAGAAGAAAAATCAGTCACGCGGGTGATCACTCCCTTGTTGGTTTGAAGGTCCTAGACATTAACTTAAATTTAACGATATTTTAGTGGTAAATTTAACATTGTAACTTACTTATGGTTTGAAAACAATACAAAACTGGAGATGACAGAACAGTGGATCGCCACTGTGTCAGCTCGAGCAGCTATTTGCCTCATGAACTGCATCTCCTCTCTTATATACTCCTTATCTTGTTTTTCCTATTCCAATTCTTCTTGTAGGACCAAATATTCAGGTGTGTTGGTGCTCCCTGAGGGACCCACAAACACACCAGTCCAAACCCCTCTCTTATAAGCCCCATGGTGGCCCCCAAACACCTTATCCCAAAACAGGTGTCACATCTTTGGGGTCCTTAGAGGTCTCGACCTGTTGTTCAGTGACGCAACGACAAACCTCCTCGTACATAAGAATTAAAAAAATAATTCAAACATTCATTTGGTCTAAAAATCAGTTGTAATGAAATTGATAAAGTTCCTTCCTTCTTCTGATTTGCCTTGAGGTAAGCTCTCAAAAAGGAGTAGTTGAAGTATTGTATAAAGCATGAAACTGGAAAATATAAGACAGGCAAAATATTAAATCATATAAGTACCTCTTCTTCTTAAAACGACTGAGGGACTTAGTCCCAAGTGTATGTGTGGTCTTCATAAGTTGTCGGCTCACTTTATTTTTCACGTCAATTTCCTTTTTTACCTCATCCCAATAATTAATGAGCAATTTCCAGTTCTCAGGACTCGTAGTTGGGATAGAACAGTATTGAAGCTGATCTAGTGTCTTGCCATCATAGTGTGATTTCTTCTATATAGTACGATTGTCTCGTATGACTTTCTGTAGAACCAATTTGTTTGCATTCATTGCTAATTTTTCTGTCACTCCCTGTTTTCATTCTCATCAACGAACTTATACTTTTCATGCAAAGAAATGACTTGACTAATACATATCATCGTAGAATAAGCAATCATCTTCTACTAAAATTATACTTACGTTAATATTCTTAAACCAGTTTTTGAATTCATGCATAGGAAGGTCGCATTCTTCCAGATGTTCCCATGAGATATGTCAATGAAAGGTGATTCTTAGAAGTCATCTGCCCATCATTTATTTCGATTGTCCACGTACCCTCTGGTAGAAATGAAGACATTCCCACCTTACGCCTCACATGTGGTTCTGTTGTTGGGAGTCCACGTCTTCAACATCTTTTGTCTCTAACCAATCGGGGGTATGAGTTTCCATGTCTTTCATGGGGATCGGGCCTATAAAAATGCATGTTAGGTCACACAAAAAATATTTCATTAAGCTACATCAATTAAAATTTACCTGAATCTTGGCTCTCAGGCTATTGATAACTCGGGGAGCTCTCTCTAAATTTACACATATATCCAACTAAAATTAGGTAAACTAAAACCAGATCAGCAAAAAAAGAAAAATTTTAAAAGATTTGAAATTAGATAATTTATTCCAGTACATGTGGAAACGGAGTCTGATGATTCGTAGGTTGATGAAAAAGTGGTTGAAGGTGCGGGAACTGATGGAACAGGGGCTGATGGAGCCGAGGCTGATGCATGGGGACTTATGAAACAGTGGTTGATGGAGCCGAGACTAATGGAACAGATGCCAATGGAGGAGGGCTGAAGAAGATATCGTCACCCGTTGGCGTTTGGCCTTCCTTATATAATGGGTGCTGATGGAACAATCTCTCTCTTGGGCGGCATAATTGTCTTTCTAAATAAAAGGTGTGAGGACTGTCGGGTTGATGAGAAAAAATGATATTAACTGTTACATACAACACATGTACAATGATAAATCATCTAAACGTACATTATGCTACATTCTGGTCTGCACTATTAATCCTTAGTCTTGGACCCTAGCCACTACGCAAAACATCCTCTTTATGGTTGAACTTTGTCACGTTTCCAACCCCTGGATCTTGTGTCTCATCATGTTCAGCCCTTATGTTGGCATTACCTAGGGGGATGTCATAGGTGTCTTTGACAGATAACACTCCAAGATGGGTCGATGGGGACCTTTGAATAAAATACTTATTGTGCATTAAATGGATTGATACATTGTTTGTCTTAAAAAGTTTGTTTTGTTGTATTTACCAACGTGAAGTCAAACCCATCAATGACACGCCCGGTGCCCTTCTTCATATCTTACCATCTACATTTAAATAGGTATATAGGCATCCATGATCCAATGTATACTTCTAAAACTAATTGCAAAACACCATAAAATATATCACCCCCCTCCCCACAATGCCAACGCCACTATTTTGAGTGGTTCATATCAGGTCAACATCCTCTGTGTCAAACTTATAACCATTGCCAAAAATACCTTGGTATGACCTAGCATCACAATTAGGGCTACACTTATGATAGATTAAATCATCTATTTCATCTCCTTTCGGCGTCAAATTTATTACCTACACAATAGAATTAAAATCACCATTAACAAACAAGCGACACTCGATGTTGTCTAAAACATCAAACCTATGACTTGGGTGATAAACTTACTCGTGTTCTAATCCATTGTACAAATTGATTCTATTGCTATGTTTGTATTTGATGCTTGGTCCATTGGGGTGTATTCGATGCTCAAATAGCCTTTGTGTTCTCTACAATTAACTAAAATAGATTGATTCAGACAAGTTTTTTATATGAATGAAATATGTTTAGTGAAAGCACTAAAATTATTCTTACAATAAGTACGACCGAGTCTCCAAGTTGTTGACCTATTCAAAACAGTGGAGCGGGTATTCCTCATCAATAGTGAGCATATATGGATGAACAAATCCTAAAGATCCATCCTCATACCTTACTGGCCTAGTCACCTTTGACTCCATCCCCTAAACTTAACATGCGTAGAATGTTGTTACTTTCTCAATTAAATACCCTTCTACAATGAAGTCCGACAGATTCTTGTTATGAATGTAATTCTTTAATCTAAGCAAGTGACATTCACTTCAGTATATCCATTTGTGTTGAACTGGCTTTGCGAATCTGACATCTGTTGCTAGGTGTACAGTCAAATAAATCATAATGTTTAAAAAGGCAGGTGGGAAAATCATCTCCAGCTTGCACAAAATGAATGAAATTGCCTTCTCTAGCTTTTCTATCTTCTTTACATTAGACACTCTAAAATAGAACTCCCTGAAATAAGTGCTAAATTCATTTAATACTTTGGAAATTGGCATTGAAATTGATTTCCTCAACGCCACCGAAAGGTGTTGTTGCGTGAGTACATGGTAGTCATGACTTTTGAATCCCACTATTTTTCTTGTTTTGATCTGGTCTTGACTGGAGACATTTGTGGAAAACCCCGATGGGAGTTTCAATTCCTTCAAAACATGGAAAACCTTGTTTTATCTTCCTTTGTCAAATTCTATGAGGAATGATTACTTTACCATCAACTTTTTCGAAGGATTCGAGTGGTTTCCATAATTTAAGACTCTGCATATCTAACATCAACTTCATATCATCCTTTCTCCCTTAATATTTTTTGAGGTTTTACTTTCATACTACATTGCACCATACTCATGATTTATTGCTTTAACAAGATCGATTGAGTAGTTTCCTAAAGTTCCTCCTAATCTGAGTGGTTAGTTGAAAGAGAAATGTGAACTTAATATAAGGCCATTCTCATGAACTAATAGCAAACAATTCATGTCTTATGATGAAACAAATAGCTTCTACTTTTAGTATCTCTTACCATTTTTATCAGTGCATAGACTGCTGCTTCATCCAACCATCAGAAGTTCATTTACAAGCAAGACAATTTATTCATCTATTTACCTTATGAATAATATGAGAAGATCGAGACCATTCTTTATTAAGAGTATATAATCAAAAGCAAAGAACGTAAATTAAAAATTCTCAAGTAGTTTGGAAGCTAGACAATTGTATATTAGTTTACCACAATAATTAATATTGTAAGGGTGACCTCCACTACCCTTCATACAGAGTTACTGTCCATGCAACTGAGCAAGGAAGAGCGTCAAAGAATCCTTATCTGAAGAATCACTCATTGCCGTCATTGAAACTCATGATCAAGACACTTCAAATTAAAAATATCAAAGAATTTTTTTTATCACAAGCATATTCACCTAGCTCTTCTCATGGTAACACACACTACTCAATAGGTATTTCTCTTCCTTTAAATCATTGGCAAGCAACAATAGATCTAAAGCTAAAACCAACAAGACATCAAATATGCAAAAAAAAAAAAAAAACACAATCATCCAGCACAAGAATTTAAATGACTTTCTTGTTAATGAACAAAAAAATAAAAAATCCAATCATCCAAAAACAATTCACGTCTATGTTATAAAAGAAAAATGACTTTTAAATGACTTTAATATTACTTTCATGTATTAAACGTATTACCAACTGGGAGTCCCTATCAATGATAATATGGTGATGAGAGAAAAAAAAATAGTAATGGGATGTGGAGAGAGGTGTAATCCAACAAGTTCTACTTCATAATCTGGGTGATGTACTAATGATGTCGATGCTATTAGAAGGGCTAGGCCAATATCGTCCCGGATTTCTACTCCACAACTAGCTTTATTGGTTTGTACGAATGAGGAGCCATCAAAATTGACTTTTAAAAGTGTGTTAGGGGAGATTTTTGTGTAGAGAGGAATATTTTTTGTTGGATTATATTTGTGGTTGTGTTAATGATATGATAATAAAAGTGTGATGTAGTTAAAGGTTTTGTTTTCAAAATGATTGGTATATCGGTTGCACCAAAGTTCCCATAAAATAATAGAGGTAAGAATGTGTGTTCTTGGTAAGTGCTTGGTGGGTTTGGTGGTTAAGATAGCGTGAAGAAAGGAACGGAAGGTGAGGGTGGTAGGAATAAGTGTGAGATGAGGAAGGATTTGTTCCAAACTTGTGCAACAAAGAAGCAATTTATTAGTATATGTCGGATGGATTCCAAGGCAGAGTGACACGGTATACAATAGGGATTGACCGACATGCCTCATTTTATGAAGTGGTGTGTGGTAGAGAGTTTAGCAAACATAGCGAGCCAGACGAAGAACTTATGTTTCGGAAATGACTTGACATGCCATATATATGGCAATAGGAGTTCTTTCGGACCATAGTGAAGCTTATAGGTATCCATTTGGTGTTTGAGAAAGATTTCGTGATAAGTAGACATTATAGAAAATGACCATCTGATGAGATAGACCAGATCGGGTGATCCTCAAAAGATGGAAGGATGAGAGTTTGTAGGATAGTTGTCACAACATCCGCTGGTCACAAAGCTTGGATGCGAGGTTCATCCAAGGAATTGGAAGAAAGGTATAATGAGGATACCCGGGAGGAAAAGTGTCGGGTTCCAATTTTTTATCTATGCATGGAGATTAACAAAGAAGAAAGTTGTTCAGTCCACCAGTCATACCATAGAGAGGCTAGATTTCCATTTCCTGATTGGTATTTGAAGTGAGTTTTAAATAATGGGATTAAAGGTTTTTAATTCTTCCAGAGGAAGGAAAAGCTTTGTTTAGAAGTGGGTGAAGGGTTATGCGGGTTGTTACCGTAGCGACCTCTTGTGTAAGAGGAACTTATATACATATCCCAGAGTACTTTCAGGCGAAACGCAAGTTTGACACCACGGAGATTACGGATCCCCAAACCACCATCCCGATATGGGAGGGAGATCTGACGTCATTTACTAGATGTAACTATTTTGACAATTCGTATAACTAGAGAAAATTTAGGGTGGTGGTGTCTTTATGGTTGAGAATTTTTAGTAGAAGTGGGAAGGATGTTGAAAATGTAATGGAATATTTAAGATGACAGATTTGATGAGTATTGTCCTACCAGTGAGGCATAAAGTTTTATGTTGCCAGACTTCATTTTTTTTTATTTATATTAGTTGGAATAGGAAAATAGTTTTTTGTAGAGATTTTAGAAATTGGGATGTTTATACCTAAATATTTGCCTACTGAAGTTGTCAATTCGAATGGTAAAATATTTGAGAGTTGTCTTTTGGTAGCTTCTCGGATTGCTGATGAGAAAAAGATAGATGATTATTGGGGTTGATGTGTTGGCTTGCTTTAATAGCATATTCCTGGAAAATCGATTTGAGAGTATGTATGGTGCCTTTATTAGCTTTGCCAAATAGATACATGTCATTAGCGAAATGAAGATTACATATTAATGGGACTGGAGGGGTAGGGAGTCAGGGTTGGATGTTGGAGGGTGCATATTACTTTGAATTTTTTTGGATAGGAGTTCTGTGGCAAGGATGTATAGTAAGGGTGAAAGGGGTCACTTTGACATAATGAGCATTTTGGGGAAATGGTTTCAGAAGGAATGTCGTTTATGAGGACTTCATATGTAAGGGAGGTAATGTATGATTTGATTAGGTTTCTCCATTGTCGAGGAAAGTTGAAAATTGTTTATATGTAATAAATGAAAGACCAAGAGATTGTGTCAAAGGCCTTATGTAGATCTAATTTAATACCAAAATAAAAGTGTTTTTGTCTTTTAAATTAAAAGGATTTCAGAATTTCATGGGTAAGTAAGAAATGATTGGTTAGTTGTCGACCTTTGAGAAAGGCTGCCTATGTGGGAAGATTGAGTTTGGGAGCATATGAGCTAGTCAATTTGCGAAAATTTTGGCCAAATACGGTAAATTACATTACATAGACTAATTGGTCTGTAATCTGGACATGCTTGGGGGTTTGATGTCTTCGGGATGAGAATGAAAATTTTTTTAATTTCAAGACAGTTCTAGAAATAGTAAATTACATTACATAGACTAATTATAGGTTGTAAAATATATCGTCTTTAAGTAGGTGCCAATGGTGTTTAAACAAGATACGGTGGAACATGTTTGGGCCTGGGGCTTTGAAAGAGTCCATGAAAAAAAGTGTTGTGCGGATTTATCTATTTATAAGAGGGTTTTTAAGGTCACGTCATTACCCTGGTTGTAATTGTTTGTTTGATGGAAAAGTACAAAGGTTGGTGGTGTAGGGTAGAATACATAGAAGGGAAGTAATCAACTGCTATTATACGAATATCACTTTCACTATCTATTAAAATTCCTTGTGGTGTTTTGATGGATGCACTTTTATTAATTTATCTTCGGGTTGAGGCAAAGGCAAGAAAATATTTGGTATTGTCATCTCCAAACTTGAAATAGTTTTGTCTTGTTTGTTTAAATGTGTGAATTAGTCTAATTATTGTAAGGTTCACGAGTTCATGTTTAAGTTCAATTTCTTTGCTACTAAGGAAGGGATTATGCAGTTGTTGTTGTAAGAGTGTTTGTGTTTGTAAAATAATCTAGATTTGGTACGAAAAAGATAAGAAAATTTCCAAATGATGAGTGGTTCCAATGGGAAGATAATTGAGCTCGTTGATTTAGGCGATGGGCAAGGCAAAGGGAGGCAGGGTGGATTAATGATGTTGTGTGTATGGATTTCACATGGATTCTACCAGGGGTGTGTAATAAACATTTTCATGCCCAAAGGTGTGATATTTAAAAGGTTTTTGAATAGTTCTGAGATAGAGGCAAAAGAAATGAAGAGATTATGATCAGAGCACACTTGGTGGATGACTGAGATGGAAGAGTTAGGCTAGATTTGGAGCAATCTAGGATTTATCAATGCTTGTTTGAGACTAGACATTGTAAGATTTTCATTTTTTCTTGCATTTGACCATATAAATTTTGGACTCTATCCATCCATTACGGGTGATGAAATCTTGATACATGTTATGTGCTCCTTAGGGTGTATATGAATGAGAATATTTCTCATTGATTTTAGTGTAGCATTGGAATCCCCTATAAGTAGAGAGGCAATGTTTGTATTGCATGAATAGGGTTCTAATTCGCTAAGGGCTAGTTGTCCTCTTTTGAGGTTGAGGTGGTAAGCATTGAAAGGTGATATGTATTGTAATATTATTTGGTAAGTTGAAGTGACAACGAATATGGTTTGAGGAAGATTTTATGATGCGTAGGTGTGCATGGGGCTTCAATACTTGCCTTTGTCCCCCACTGAGGGTAGTATGATTAAAGGGAAATTTTTGTGAGAGCCAATTATAAGTTGGGGAAGATTGAGGATTTAATGATTTGTCTTCAAAAACATAAATGAGATCAGGTTGACATGCACTACTTGAAAAAAGACATTCACTGGGCTGTTTCTAAATGACCGCCAATAGAGAATATATCTACCGCCGATAAAAGTAAATACCGCATTAAGTGAACCAGACATGTTCAACCGCCAGCAGCCCCTGTCAACCGGCGGAATATTTATTATCACTGATAAGTTTGGGTCATCGAGTGTTATAAACCGTCACCCAATTAGGTTTTTTGACCTGATTAACCCCGACCCTTTCCTCCTTCCTGCTCGCATTCTCTATTCCTGTTTCTCCTTCGTCCCAAATCTCTTGCAAAACGACAAGCAAACGCCATTTCTGACGTTTCCAACAACGATTGTGGCATCCATCTCTTGCAAATCGAAGAACCCCACGTTTTCAACGAGCGAATGCTGTTTCTGACAATCGAATGCAGAATCCAGCTTTCAGACGACCATTGAACCTCTAAAAAGGTGTTTTGTGTTTAGTTTTTTTCCATTAATTGTTTACTTTTGTTCTCTTCTTGTGATACTTTCAATCTCTATGGTTTTCTTTGCAGAGGGGTCGCTCAATTTCGGATGACTGATTCTGTAAGGGTGTTCTTACTCGGTGGCAGGGGTTTGATTCACAGAGGGACCCTCGATTTTGGACGTCCGATTCTCTAAGGGGGTTCTTGCTCGCTAGGGTTTTCTTTGCAGAGGGTCGTCCAATCTGGCTTCCCATTTTTGAATCCTCTTCGTTCTTACTTCAATCAGTCATTGTTCTTCAATTGTGGGTAACATTTGTTGTAAGTTGAATTTTTTTATCTTTTATTTGAAACTAAAATTCGTTTGTTGAAAAGCTAAGGCATTATTTCACATATCACCCACATATACCCGAAGACCCATCTAGTTTGGTCTCAAACTGGGTTCATTGTATTTTCATGTCATGCTTGGGTTTAATCTAGATTAAGTAACGTTAAAGTCTCTTGTTGATTACTAATTAAATTTGATTTTGTTGTTAATTGGTTTGATTACAACACTTAGGATATAATCTCAGATTACTTAAGATCTTAATCTCTGTGTGTTACTGGCTAGACTCAGTACATTTGAAGTTCTATTGTTTTCTGACATTAAATAGCATCTGATAAAATAACTACTCTCTACGTTACATGTTGCAGGAATTATAGAAAATATAAATTGGTGTAGCATCTGCAGATTAGTAAGATTGCAGCAGGTTTTATTCAATATATAGTAAATGAATTTTAGCAATTTATACACTGCTTTTTTATTAGATATATAGTAAAAGAATTTTACTGGAAGACATTTATAGAAGTTTTATTTCATCAATTTAAATAACAGATTGAGAATGAATATACTTAGTTTGGATTCCTTGATTTGTGTTTGAATGGAGAAGAACAGAAACTTGAATGAACTGCTGATTTTAACACCTAATAATAATTGTTAATCTCATTACTTTTTATGCACTTTGTTACGCGGAATGAAAAGTGGCTTTTATGCATCTTTTTTAGATTGTTTCGTTTTTTATTATAATTATTATTTTTTGCCAAACAACCAAATTTTTCCTCAAGACCCAACACCCCACACCCTAAACTCTAAACTCAAATCCCTAAACCCTAAAGTCAAAAATCAAAACCTCAAACCCTTAACCCAAAATCCTAAAGTTCATACCCTACTCCTTAAACCCTAAACCCTTAGACCCTAAAACCCAAAAACCAAAGTTTAAATTTTATACCCTCAACCCTTACACTCTAAATCCTAAACCCTAAGACCCCCAAACCCAAAAGCCTAAACCATCAACCCAAGGTCCTTTGGACCCTAAACCCTCAACTCTGGATCCTGAACTCTAGGACTCTCGGATGCTAAACCCTAGACCCTAGATCCAAAACCCTAGACCCTAGACCCTAGACCCTAGACCCTAGACCCTAGACCCTAGACCCTAGACCCTAGACCCACCCTAGACCCTAGACCCTAGACCCTAGATCATAGATCCTAAGCGCTAACACCATAAACCATAAACCTTGTTTGTTTCCAGATCTAAACCTCGTTTTATTTGCAGATTGGTTTCAATTTGCAGAATTGATGTCTCTCCTTTAATGTCTCTCTTTTAGGCGTTAATGACCCTTTGATTTGATGTTGAGTCTTCAGTTGATGTTTTGTGCTTGATAACTCTTGTTGGATAGAATAACCATTTTGGTTTTGCAGTAGGTGGAGTTTTTTAAAATTTTCTATTTACTCTAATCAAAGTAAAGTATCCATTACTATCTTGTGCTTTTGGGACTATTTTTCATAGTTTTTTAATGATTGGAGTTTGCTCATAAATAAGTTGTAAGCTTTGTTTGATTCTTTTAATGGATATATAAATGTATAAAGTGTCAATTTATAAAAGGATTTGGAATGTATGGAATGTATGAAAGTGTGAACGATTTGTAAGCATGTGTGATTCTTTGTAGTGTGTGGATATGTGAAAGTGTGTATGTTTAGGGTTGTACGTATGCATGCAACTAATTGGTGAAACTTCTCGTAAGTTGAGTTCAGTACTGTATTGCATTTCTTATTGGTGTATTATGTTTTATTACTGTGAATGTGTTGAGTAGGGATGTCAATTATTTGGTGTAATTTCTCATAGATTGAAATGTTTGTTTTGGGATGAGGAGTAAAACTTCTCATGCATTCAAAGTTATCATAGTAGGTGTAATTGGTCATTTCATATCCGTGCACTAATCTGTTTTGTTCTTTCTTACCCTTTACACACTTTTACTCTCCAACAAAGTATGAGAGAGGAAGGGAGAGGGAGAGAGGGAGACAAGAGCGGGAGAAACTCTTTAGGATTTGTGCAATGGGATTTAATTCCTAATCCCTTATTTGTTTTTACAATCTGTCTTTGTGTTTTACCACAGAGATAGACTATCTCAATGATAGGAGTTGGATGGTACCGGTATGTCAACAAGCTTGACCAGTCCCAGCCAAACTAAATTAGTTGGGGTCCATGGTAATTGTCCTTTGACAAGCCCACGTGGAGGACATGACAACAGAAAAAAATTGATTGTGACGTCGTAATGTACCATATTATAAGGGAGGGATTGTTGCTACCATACCTAGCACTTCCACGGTGTGGCATGAACTGAGCAACAACCAAATGCTCTGATCGAGACCGGACACAAGTCAGAGATGTCAATGTTGTTGAACAACACTTTCATGTGAGGCGTTGAACTCGAAAGCACTAAGGAAAGCATAGAGGGTGAATATGAAGATATGGCAATATATAAATTTGAGCAATTGAGTAATTAATGGACGAGGCGAAGTGGCCACTGTATCAAACTTGTGGAAAATACTCTAAGATTTTTTCATGGTTCACTTGTTCCAAATAAAGTGTTTGAACAAATGCTGTAACAAATCTTTCTTTAATGTGGTTGCACTTATCAACGATTGCTCATTCGCGGATAACACGATTTCCAATAATTGGTTTGAGTAAAAAAAGTAGCAGCAAACTAAGTGTTGGATTGCAAGAAAATCCATGCTTGCCACAATGACTACATATTATACATAAATGAAAACTAATACTTGGTTAGTTTCCCAAGGTATAAGACATAAAGATGGACTGAAAGAAACAACGATGGAAAGAGAAAATGAAAGATACTAGAAAAGGTTGTTTGAAATTTTCCACTTGTTTAGAGGCTGCAGAGGTTGTTCATTTCTAAAAAGACAACATAATTCAAGACATGGCACCGGTCAGCTCTGACTTTGTGGCCATAGAAGGGAAAATCATCCATTTGAGGAATTTTGTCTCATGAAAACACTTTGATGCAGAACATCCATCTTTCAGCTCCGACTCGTGAAATGTTAAACTTGGATTAGCAAGCAATGATTTTAGTTCTTTCAAGGTTGAAATTGGTTCGAGCTGTAGTGCATGGCGAGTCATCAATACCATTTACAACTTGCCTCCTTCATTGGCTATGAAAGAGAATTACTTTTTCATGACTCGTCCTATTGATGGACCGAAATCCCCAGGGAACGAAATTGATGTTTATTGCCAGCCAATGACCGATGAGTTCAATGTGTTGTGGGAAGAGGGGATATGGACTTACGATGTTGAAATACAATCATTCTTTTAGATACGCACAACAGTGATGTGAACTATATTAGACTTTCCTGCTTATGGATGTTGTTCAGTTGGAGCACCAAGGGTCACAAAGTTTACCCTGCATGACATGTTTAGCACAGTTCTATCTTTCCTCCTTGCAGTCAGAAAAACGTGTACCAATGACATGGTAGGTTCCTATCGGATGATCATCTCTTTGTAGAGTAGATAAAAATCGTTAAATGGTACAGAAGAGAATAAAAAGCCACCTCAGACGCTCTCACGAGATGATATCTTACAAATGTGAGAAGAGTGTGACAGTGTTCAATCTCGTAAATGCAAATCCATCTACAATGTGGCACATTGACCTTACCAAAAGGGTGGAAGAAAAAGAAACATATTTTTTGAACTACCATAGTGGAAGACTTGTTTGATTCGTTACAATTTGGACGTCATGCATATAGAGAAAAATGTTTGATAACGTTTATTGAATGCAATTTTGCAGAAAGATGGGAAGTCGAAAGATAACATTAAATCAAAACCAGATTTGCAAAAATTGAAAATTCAGAAAGCTCTCGACCTGAAACATTCAAAGTAAAGTTGTTGGTAAGGTAGTTATACAACATGCTTCGTACATGTCGAAAAAAGAAAAATACAAGTTATCACGTCTTTCAAAAGAATTGAATTTATTAGAAAAATTCTCATCAAACTTCTTGAGCCAAGTACAAGTACAAGTAAGTACAAGAAAAACAATATTGTAGCTCAAAAGTCATGATTTTCATGTTTTGATAAACAACTTCTTTAATTAGCCTTGAATAAGTTCATATTGAAACCATTTGAAAAATGTTAAATGAGCTATATGTATTCTTCAAAGACATGGGCAAAACCATTTAATGTGAATAAGCTTAATAGACTGGAGGCGGCAACACCATTTATTCTATGAAAAATGGAAATAATTTTTTCGCCATCCTACTTTGAAGTCATTGCCCACCTAACCTTTAATTTAACCACGAAGACCAAGTTATGTGGACAAGTCTAGTATAGAAGGATGAACCTAATTGAACGGCACCAACTTACACTGAAGAATTACTTTCGTAACAGGTCCCGGCAAAAGGATCCATTCAAGAAGGGTACTTGATGGAAGAAGTAACCACTTTTTGTTCATGATATATTGACGGAATGGGATCCAAGTTAAATAGGAGAGTAGATAGAGAACTAACTACGCTTGCACAGGGGTCTAGATGTGATGTCCATTCATATAAAGGTTTCTTTGTGAATAGGTACAAGTTTGAAACAAAGTCGATTGAAAACTAGCTGGTTACTCAAAAGAGTGGCATTGCCATTGTAGGCCAGAGGAAGAAATCATTTACGATGTCCTACAAACTATCCTTCGTATGCACATGGGCACATTCAAAGAAATGTACCTATTTAATTACACCTGGTACGACATGGAGGAAATTGGACTAATCACTGACAAAAAATATTTTACTTCGGTAAACACAATCAAACGAAGTTACAAAGATGAACCTTACATTTTTCCATCACAAACACAACAAATGTTCTATTTAGTGGATCAAATCACACCTAACTAGAGTGTGGTTTGTCCTTGGAAACCGAGGGACACTTATAATGTCCCACTGGTCGATGCTCATTCTCGTGCAAGAGCAGACGAGGCGGTGTTCCAGGCCTAGGATCCAAGAGTGGGAATTGTAGAGGCATTGAACCCTGATGATGATGTTATTTGGGTGCATAGAGAACTTGGTGTATGATTGAGGGTTGAAAGAGGAGAAGTGAGTGAAAATCAATGTACATTTCTTTAAATCTTTTCACCTATTCAAAAGACTTTTTGAAGTAACTAATGGTATTTTTGTCATATAACTTTGCAAGAAAATGTCACTAAGGAAAGATAAAGGTAAAGAGAAGGTTATTGAATCGTCTAAAACATACAAGATTTGAGTTCCACTCGTGTTAGTAGCTGGTTTTTTGCAATGTAGTTCATAACTTTGTCTGTGTATTTCCATTTCAGATTCTTGGGACATTAGGAACTTATTGTCCAGCTATCAATCCCCTCTAATTTCTAATTCAGCAGGTATGTCTGCTATGATTCGTAATTTTTGCATATTTTTTAAAGTATTTGATAATTGTATTTTATTGTGCTATTTACTAGGCTCCTCACAATGTGACAACGCGTCCATTAGCATTGAGGATATAGAGACAAAGGACCTGATGGATGCTGAAACATAATACCCTGGCCTCAATGATGATAAAGCACTCCCACGAAAATGGAACCTGAAGAACCATAGCTGCCTCAGAGACGTGTTGGAAAAGGTCCTACTAGGGCGGCCTCTCTCATGTCGGCAATGGCAAGGAACATCCTGTGGTCTTTAAAGATGGTCAGATGACCAACGAGGAAGCGGGAATGCTGACACATATGGTCAGTTTGGATTATTGTGAAGAAGGGTACTTTGTTATGAATTAGAGCAAGCGGGAGCAAAAGGACAAGTTCGATACCTAGTTCAATGTAATGTTGGTATGCAAGTGACTTGACGACAATGAAAAAAAATAGCTGAATACCAAGCACACAAAAAATTTCTTCAAGACGATTTTCTAGAAATTAATTTGGGACAACATGAACTACATGACGAAAGACTGTTGTAACTATTATTTTGTGAAGAGGAATCAGGTGGGGAGATGGAGCAGGTATAGTTGTGTTACCTAGAGTGGTAGAGCTTGAGGTGGCTGTGTCTCTGTCGGGGTAAGAGATGATTTGGCACTACTAGATAAATCAATGAGTAATGATAGGGGTTTGTGAAATTGATGGAGGCGTGGATCACATCAGTAATGAGGGGTTCAGAAAAAGGTTTATGAACTTATGGGAAATTTTTTGTGGTTGGAGAGCTAAGAGGGGATGGGTTAAAGGTAGGTAGTGGCTGACTTGAGTGTTGCGATGCGTAGACGTGGTAAGTCTGCTTGTAGGGGAAGAGGAGGGAATTTAGTGTTTGGATGGGGTCATCCGTGGAGAGAGGTGTAAAGATAATGAGAGATATCTTGAGTAGGGTTTCGGTTATGGTGGGATGACGAAAGTGTGTGGTGAGAGCGTTGAGGTAAGGAAGAAAGTGTCGAGATGAAGGAAAGACTAATTCTCTATGCTAGGCAAGAAGAAGGGCTAGCTCCATTAGAGTTTGTGCTAGTATGTGGGGGAGTGGGTAGATAGTCATCTAGAATTCTCCCTCGTTATTCTAGAGTAAACTAGCACCACCTACGACAATGTGTATTGACTTGTGGGCGACCTTCCACAAAAACCGGAAGAGGTGGGTAAACTGTCTGGTGTGGCAATTTGTAGTTCATGTATTTCCATATTTAGAAGATTAATTAAAACTTTTGCTTGGGTGTACGATTTACTAGATTGATGAGTACCAATTTCTGCGTCCATACCCAGGTTTTCTCCTAAGAGTCAGACTATAAAAGTAAGAGAGCTTCATCATGGTAAAACAGAAAATGGGATTCAGATTTGGCACACCCAGAGGAGAGCAAGAGTAAACAAGTGCTGATCAATGTGGAAATCACGTGGCCAGTTGAAAAGATGAAGATGTGCGTCAAAAAACTTGATAGGAGTGCTAAAAAATGGTCCAAGAGTGTTCAACAGAAACAAAAGTGAAATGAAAAGTAACCTCATCCTAATACAAAAACTAAAACCTGTGGGACAAGATTTGGTGGATCGTGGACGAGGTGTTGTAGGACAATAGAGACAGCGAGGATGGTGCCTGGCATGCAACTACAGAATAAACCTACCATGGTATTTTTCACGCATGTAAAGCCTCTCTCTATGCACTCTCGAATTAAGGTAACTCTGTGTAGTGTTGTAAGGTTCAGAACTGAAGTGGTACGGATCGAGAGGGCCGACTGCAAGGATGTAGGGTGATGGGTGATTTAATGTGTTAGCATTGGAGAGGTAGTAGATGGACGCAAACGAATATATAACAAATCGCTCGTCAAATCGGACGCAAGCGTACGCCACACCAAGTAATATATTGTACGAGTCCAGATCGATCCCACTAGGACTATTACTACTTACTAACATTGATAGTTCTCTACAACTATATCTAACAACTGAAATTAACAATAGTTGTCACAAATATTTAATTGTATAACAACAAAAAGATACTAACTTACTAAGTGCAGAGTCTAACTAGAGTGATAGATGCACGCACGAATAGAAACTCGAAGAATTGGAGTCGGGGGAACATGGATTAATGTGATAAATGGGAGGGTTCATGCAGTTTCAGTGGGTGTGTAATTCCTTTGCTCGTTAGCGAATCTGGAATTATGTACGTGTAGCCCTCTCTTGAGGCGCTACGATCGTGCCTGCCTCCTTAGCCCTATTGTCTCTCGAGGTCAAGGGTATAAATCAAAGGCCCATCAACACTACCAATGTGACCACATTTGTCCGGACGATTCTCTCGAAATCTATCGGCGCACCCCTCACCGAACCAAATTTTACATTACAACAGGAACCCCCCTAAGGGTACTTAGCTAGACATAATAAGAATTACGGAAAGATCCCAATCTGAAATCATATAAGGCATACTAGCTAAGGAACACAAAATAGATAGAAATACAGAGATAAAAGAAGGAGAAGAACTTTTCTTTGACTCCCAATCCACTTCTTCTTCCTTCCTTTGCTCGTCAAATGTGCTCCCCCCTTCCTCCAAAGCTGGTACAGCCTCTAGGGCACAAAGGTGTGATGCCCAAAATGCATTTATAACGCCCATTTATAAGGGAATCTGAAAGATTCCCCTATTTTTCCAGACTCCCCTATTTTTGTTTTTTGTCCCTAAGTGATCCAGTGCCAGGTGGCATCAGACTCGTTCAGTGGCGCCAAGTCTTGGCACCGAGCATGCCGTTGAACGATCAAGTGGTGTTGCGCTTTGCGCTTTTTACTTGCCACCAGTGCTCCTGCGCTACGTATGAGCTTTGGGGCATTGATGTTCGAAAATGAGCGCTCTTGTGCTGAGTTCAAGCGCCGAGGCACTCAATGAAAAGTGTTTTTGCTCCTAGCGCCTGCTACCGAGTCGGGCGCAAAGGCGGAAGACACTTAGTTGACGTCGTGGCTTCGATTCTGGTGCCATTGTGGCGTCAGCGACTCTGCTTCTGCTACAAACATTCTGACATCGTGGCCTTGACCTTGGCGCCATGGCGTCTATCTTGGTGTCAGCTTCTATATTGCTACAAAAATAGGGTGTTTTTAGCCCAAAATTGCATAATTGAGCTCTTTCCTCCGCCACTAGGTGTTTGCATTATTTTGGGACCTAGACGTACAAGTAAACACCTATAGTAAGTGACAATAACCTCAACTCGATATGAAATATGGCATAAAAATGCAACATATTTTCCACTAACCAGGTAGGTGACTGTATGGGAGAGTGTTGTGTGTCGAAAAATTGGGGCCAGTGCTTTGTTGGGGGTGGACCATTTGAGTATTTTGAGGATTTCGGGGAGGAAAGTTTGGAAGGGACAATACAGGGAGGGGAAGAATGCGTACAAGGTGGTAGATATATATGAATAGGGACCATTTAGATTTATTTTGGGATTTGTGCTGATGTTGATGGAAGTAGTAATCTGGGACTAAGATGTGAAAGGTAGGAGGGTTGTGGGGATCGATGTCAAGGTGGAGACAATGGTATTTAATATAGGACAAAATCCTAGGGAGGTTAGTTTTGTCGTGCTTAGGGTGTGAGAAGGAAGAAGAGGGGGGCATAAATGTGATTTTAAGAATGAGATAATACTCTTGGAAATGCAGGTTAAGAGTGATTTGATCAGTGTGTATATCGAGGGGGCTCCAGAGATGATAATACATCATGATGTGTGAAGGAGAAAATAGCCTTGTTGATGTGGGGCATGCAACTATGTTGATGTGGCCGTGTGTGGTTGAAAGATGGGATAGAGAGTGTCTAGAAACCCTGTGATGATTGATGTGATTGTCATCGTCAAGCTTCTATAACAACGGTAGAGTTCATGTTGTCATTGAATGTCTTTGACATGTACTCCACGCTAGCACAGGGCTCAAGGGATGCTGATGTGACAAAGATGATCGATGGTGTAGTCGGAGGTGCATTGCCGGACCAAAGCAGTAGACTGTTGTTGCCGGTGGTTCCAGGTGGTTGAGGGGTGGTGGATGAATGATCATCGTAAACATGCAGATCTATTAGAGAACAAGCTGATAGATTTGAGATGGAGACAATGGGTTTTAAAAAAAAACCTTGAGGAAGACAGTTTTTTGGATTTTGTTTGCAAAAGAGGTAGAGAAGAAATTTAGAGAACTCAAAGAAGAGGTGTCTACTATGATAAAGGTTTGAAGAATATATAGAATATTATTTTTGATATTCAAGTGGGGCTGAAGGTTATGAAAACGAAATATGATGTTTTTTGAAAAAATAGAGATTTATTTTTAAAGTGTGAATGGGGAGAGGAGTGAGGGTTTGGAATTCATATAAGATACATACTATTGTTAACAACGTCAAGTTATGACAAGAGGGATTAGATAGTGGATATGAACCCACACTGAGAGCAGATTAAATTGTATAGGATAGGAATTTGTGAGAAGGCAATAGAGTTAGATTGAGGGAGTAAAGGGGATGGAAGAGAGTCTGATGATTGTAGTTGGAGATGGAAAAAGATGAAGGAGAAGAAAAAAGGAGATAGCCAATGACGAATAAGGTTGAGAGTATTTTGTGAGAAGAGTAATACCGACCTGAAGGAAAATTGTGTAGTGGATCTTGTGGAGCTTTGGGAAACTGGATTTTGGAGCCTTCAAAGATTTGATTTGAAAAAAAAAAACAAATTGATCAGGGGTGTCGTTCCATTGTTGTGTTTGTGGCGTGAAGCGAGGGATTGAATAAGAGAACTGTCTAACTTGATTTATGCAGTCTTGTGAGGAGTGGGAAGGAGTGAATCGCTGCCAAGAGTCGTAAATATATGTTTGTGTTGGAGAGTTTGGAGGAGCGGCAACGTCCTAATTGACCCACCTTCTCAAAATATTTATTCAGTGCACACCTTTAATCAGCCCTCTATGGAGTTTGTGCTTTGTCTGCAAATCACATATGAGATATCCACTAGATATAAATAAAAATGCCCAATTACGAGAGCGAGCCAAAGAGGAAATACAACTTCTTTAAAATGTCAGGAAATAATAAGGCATCACTTTGTGCAACAGTTCCAGATTAGAGAGGAAGTCACGAGAGCCGTAATGTGTGATATGAAGAGATCGTCCATAGCCAATAATAATCGAGTCAGAACAAGAAAAAGACTCTTACCAGTGATGTCTCAGAGGGTAAAAGAGTAAGATTGTTTGTGGTACTTTGGAAACTAAGTACCAGTCATCATTAGCGTGAGGCACTTGGTTAGTAGCAGAAAGTGCATTAGGTACGAGTAACGCCTGGGACCCAACAATGGTTGACCTTGTGGAAGGGGTGTGTGCAACGATACTAGACGACAAAAGATCCTTCATTGGAAGAAGAGTTGGCAAGGGATGATAGAGGGCCTCCACGGCTGCGGGAGTGAGAAGA
Source organism: Aristolochia contorta (assembly GCA_022405105.1). NCBI lineage: Eukaryota > Viridiplantae > Streptophyta > Magnoliopsida > Piperales > Aristolochiaceae > Aristolochia > Aristolochia contorta. The sequence goes on from JAHZSQ010000057.1 coordinate 44,155, forward strand.
GCAGCTGAGGGTGGCATGAAAAGCCGTGAGTATTGTGATTGAAGCAGGTTGCCATTTAGAAATTGGAGCTGAAACAGGAGTGAGAGCAGTAGCGATGGCAGCCAAACGTTGCTCAAAATTGAGCAACATCCCAGAAATTGACGGAAATGTGGGTGTAGGAAGGGCGTTGATAACAGTCATGATCGGATCATACTCAGATTTGAGACCACGAACAATACATAAAACATCTTCTTCTACTTGCTTATCAGCATTAGCAAGAGCGAGGGAGAGGGCTTTGGCATGACGTAAGTAGTCATGGATAGAAGTAGTGCCATGTTGGTGGCTGTGCAATTCCGACTTCAGCTGCTGAAAGTGAGATCTGGTCACTGTACCATATTCATCAAGGACGAAAAAAGTATCTTTGGCTATAACACTATCAACCATCTGATGCACAACGACGTCACAGAGGGAGGCAATCAACCATCCGAGGACTATTTGGTCCAATCGGTAACACTTAGCGAGGTCTTCTTCTTGCGGAGATGTCGGCATTGGCATGCAGCTATCAATTAAGCCAAGGAGATTGTCTTATGAGAAATGAGAAGATCGAAATTTTCTAGATTAGAAAATTCTCCATCGTCAATTTTTGAGAGACCTCCTGCGATATGTATGTGACTATAGGCAAGGAGGGACTGTCGGTGGAAGCATGAGTAGTGGAGCTTGTTGTGGCCATGTGAAAAAAAAAAAAGGATACTTTCGAATCCGAAAATTACCCAAGGCTCTAATACCATGAAAATCTAAAAAATCTAAAGATGATTTTCATTTATATTATATATACCAAAGATTACAACACGCGAGATCCATAACAAGATCTGAAGATAAGAGATAGAAGAATGGAAGACTAGTGACAAGAGGCTAGATATAGAGATAAGAAAGTAAACTGAAAATTACATCAGATTGTACAACTAGCTTAACATGCACGAATTAAGTTGAGATCAAGTATCCAAAAATCTGAACTGGAGGACCTTTGAACCCTCATAACCAAGTTTGTTTAGACCCAATGAATTTTTCAAAAATTACGAAAACATTTCAAGGAAGATAAAGGGTTTCCATGCATTCCCACAAGTCAAGTTCGGAACACGAACCTAACCCAAAACCTAATTTGTGATTTTTGCTCTGTTCATCCTTGACATATATGGAGATATCCTCACAGGTTTCCCATGTTAATTTACAGGTCTAGTACGTATCCTTTGATCCTGACTAGATGCCCTTCCAAGGACCTTTTGACAGCTAGGTTGGGCAAGCCGTTTTACAAATATCCAACCAAACCCAAGAGGACAAAATCTCCCCTTTTGTCACACCAACGGATTGACCAAGACATGAACTCGATCTTATGCAGCATGTGGCCTAGCTCTCAAGTCCGTTTGAGACTAATCAGCCTAACTCCACACAAGACCTTGATGAAAATGACAAATAACACTCAAACAATTAGGGGAAATCTCTAACGTTATTTATTAAAAAATAATTAACTCCGAGTTACAAGTTCCAGGTGTTTAAATCTGAAAATACACTACTTATTTATGTGTCCAGCTAGTGTATAAAAGACATTAAAACCACTAATAAAATAAATCCTATCTTATCTCAAATATAAAGATATCCTATATTAACCTCCTATCTCTTGTTTGAGTTTAAAATTCCATTCAAATTCAAATGGTTATTCACCCTTTAGTCTGGTTCTCCACTGTCCATTTATCCTCCAAGGCTGCACAATTCAAGGTTGGTTCGGGTCGAGTGGAAACCCAAACTAAATTATCCGACTTTGGATATGTACAATTGCAGTTGGGTGTGCTCATTGCCTCTGACTTCATAGCGCCCTCTAACATACTCCAACGTGATAAAGTGTACATCTTTGTCGCATAACTCTACCGTCTTCTTCGGACCTTTTGGAATTTCAATAGTGACCTCTTCTTCTAAGCTCTTTATTGTAGCCTTTTGAACAAGGTCTATTATGTTTGTACAAAAATTCTCTAGATCCTATTATGTTTGTACAAAAATTCTCCAGATCCTTCAATGTAGAGACAAACAAGTAACAAAAAAATCTTGAGAGGTTAGAGTTCCTTTGTAGAATGAAGTACTAGAGTTTTACATACAATTACTTTTTATATAAAGGTCTAAGTTATATACCCGTGAAACCCAACCTAATTAATCAACGCACCATTTGGATTTCAAACACAAGTTAAAAATACATAAAATAGTATTTAAGAGGACCCCAACTTGGGTCCATCAGATTACCTGAAAGCTTAAAAGGAAATAAACAAACCTCAAAAACAGTTGATTAAATACATATATTTAAAGAGTAATGATTCGCGCACCAGTTTGGTGCATGAGTCGGGCAATGATCGGACGTGGATGCCACAGCTGGCATCCACGTGAAAAGACGAGTTGGATCGTGAACCGGTCTATCGGGTTCGACCGTGAAAAGGCTTCAAACCACTAGCCATTCCCTACAGTAGAACACACAAAATTTGCAAGAAAAAAATAAAAAAAAGTACATAAATCATCACTAATAGATATTAATCATAAAAAAAACAAAGTTCATGATAATATATATACATATATACACAAACATAGATAAGTCATTTTCAGAAATTTCAAGAAGAAATGTAACCTAATTTACCTAATTGACTTCGTAGGCTCAGCTGAAAGCATAGAAAATGTATTAAGAGCTACGTTGGGAAAAACTTAACAATTTTAAAATGTGCAACTACAAACCAAGTGCTTGTGGTAACTCCATATGTAAAAAACTGTACTTGAAATTTAGCATGTAAATTTTAGAAAGATATTCAACCAATCCAGGTCCTCTACTCATATAAATTGGCCGAAAAACAACTTTAATACTTGGTTGCGTCATAAATAAAGTTGAAAAATAATTATGTATAAGAGTAAATGCCATCATTAAGGACTTCTGCTTTCAACAAAAATTTCTTTGTTTTTCATGAAAATACAATTACGAATTTGAGATTCTTACCACAAATAATCAACAAGGAACCACGAAAGAACTTCAACTCCGAAAAATTCGCAGGTAGATGCCGATTTTCTAGACACTAGAGGAAGAATGAACAAAGAAGTAATATTTTTTTTAAATTAGGAGTTCAAAAAAACTCGCATTCATATCGGGAGCTGTAGATACGAGCAGGGGCGAAAGAAGTTTTTTGCCTTTCGCGGTTTAGGCTTCCCAGGCAATTTCAAAGGAAAGATTTACCGTCGATTTCGCGCTTCGGGTTTTCAGGACCAGAGAGTAAGAACCAACAATGAGAGAGAAGAGTTTCCCGCGTCCTCGTTAAGGTTCCCTCGTCCCTTGGCATAATCAAAATACTCTTTGAACCCGATAGACCACCGGTTTACAATGTAACTCGTCTTTTCACGTGAATGCCAGCTGTGGCATCCACGTCCGATCAGCGCCCGGTTGGGTGCGCGAATTATTACTCATATTAAAATTGTATATAGCTACTCGCGTGGCGACACGATCCCCGGTACGTGGCTCGCTATAACGTCGACGACTGCCGAGGAGTCGCCACTACTACAAAAGCATCCTGTTGCTTACACCTCTTTCTTCAAACCTTCTTTCCCGATCGAAAAACTGCCATGAATAATAAATTCAGAAGCTTCGTCAAAATCTTTCTTCTTTTCTGGCTTTCCTGTCGTTGATCATATACTCTGCAGCGGCGGATGAGAAAGCCAGAGATGAGGTACCGGAACGGCAGCGCCCAAACGCCGTTGAAAGAGCCATGGGATTGACTCTAGGCCCCTGGGACACCATCAAATCCTGGGTTAATCTCGTCAAGTTGCATTTCAGGCCGCCTGATTTGAAGTAATCTCGATGACCCATCTCCATTTTTTCGCTAATTCGTGGACATTCGTTACATTAGATCTGGGTTAAGTGCTCCGTTTATTTTTATTATTTTTGGAGGGAGGGCTTTCTTATTTTATCGATGTTCTTGTTGAATACAGTGTGAATATGATAAACCCCGATAGCTCGGGCGTGAAGATGAAAGATGCCGCGACGAAGAGCTTTAAAACGAGCAAATCAGCCGCCGAGAACACCGCGCAGGCGGCCGGAAGTGTCGTTCACAAGACGGTGGAGAAGGTGAAGAGAAGCGTTTCACACCCGGAACAGAGCACCCCTTCTGCAGGCGAAGATCTCTGATGGAGATTATTAAATTTCCCCAAAAAAACAATGTTTGTTCTTTAAACGACAGTTTTTGTAATTTATGGATTTTTTTTGTCGACTGATCTGTATCAAACTATGGGCTGCTCAATCGTCCGAGGACGAAAGGTGTATTGGGTTTCTTTCTTAACAGCTCCGAATCGATCGGATTCTGCTAACAGATTGTATTTAATCTCTGTACAATTTAGGGAATTTTGTTATTTCCTCACAATCCGGTATATTATCTATCTCAAAGCTATTGAGTAATTCGCAATATCATGAGCAATTAGTAGTATCTTATTAATATATGAGACAAAATGTATAAAACATTGTATTAAGTTCAATACACCGGAGATGGACCCGTAGCATAAAATAGTGTTTGGAGAACAATGTGAAATCTGTAGTCCCTAAATTACTTGTACCAAAATTGTAAAAAGTCAACGAAACAGCAACTATATTATGCCCTCTAATTAATTAACAAGTAACAAAACGTTCCACAACCTGATTGACATTAATTCTCTTAAACTAGGTTTGATGAAGAAAGAACGAGAAAGACGATGAAATTATGATGAGGTGGTTCTGGGTCGAGGGGACATTTCATTATTTGGAGGCGGCGTTCTCCCCCTTCGTGATCTCTTCGAAGACGGGCAGTCTTTTTCTCCGCGTCGGGGCATACTTGACGTGGTGGACGAACTTGTCGATTTCAGGATCCGAAGAGACGGCGAACTCTTCCGGGTCCATTCGGATGGTTTTCGCCGCGGCTGTTACATTGGGATGATGATACACACCGAACAAGAACGCCTGCAAAAATCATCAATGAGATGGAATATATATATATATATATATATACACATATGTAAGTATCAGTGTATGAATAGTGGAAGAGGGAGAGAGAGAGAGAGAGGAAAGGAACTAACATTGTACAAATTACCTGGTTTTTGGAACCATTAGCGTCGTCTCTTGAGGCTTTAACCGCAGACGAGGAGGTCCCGTTCGTACGGGCACCGCTCTGCTCGTTCGCTGCAGATCCACCCATGAAGAATTTCTATCACTACTGAATTTTGCAGAACAGAGCTAGGTTATCGTATTGAGGATGGTAATCTTGGAGATGGGATCTGAATTTATCTGAATTTAAAGAGAGAGGATTAAGGATGGAAATCTGAGAAGATCAAGGGTTTGAGATATATCACGCCTAACTGAATTGCAAGCAAGTTTCCAACTTTCCTAAAATACTAGGAGGAGATCTAAATCATCTAATGTAACTAGAGCATGCTTAATATTGTTCTTTCTTCCTTAATTAGAATGTCTAAATTCTCAACCAAAATACATCTAAAAAATTGTAAAAAAAGAAAATAAAACTTAATTATAGAGTATCTAAATATTAATGGAATTTGGATAATAGAAATTTCAATATTAATATGTGTAAGTAATAACTATACTTCGCCAAAGGGTTTTGTTTTCTTTTCTATATAATGGATTTTAATAAAATATCAATTTAGCCTTGATCTATATAGAAAGAATTATACACATTTAACTAGGTATTGATCTATGTCTATACACATGCATATTTATTATCAGCCAAGAATTCTCTTCGGCAAAGGATACATAATACTCTCAATTAGCTAATTATTAATTAGATTTTGTAATCTTCTGATTGTTTTTTTTAGATTTTCTCTACTATTACAGTTCTGTAACTATGAAAACTTAAAAGGAGAGAGTAAGAAATTTATTACTTCATTCATGAAGTGAAAATACTAAGTTTACCCATATAAACATTGAAGAACATTAAAGCATGTGCATAGTTAAAATAATTGCTACTTAAACAATTAATCATATACATGCACTTTACACAACCATTAAAAGTACAATTGTATACATGCACTTTAACAATTGTATACATGTTCTTTAGATCCTTTGTGATCCAGGATTGAACTCTTAAAACTTCTATTAAAGAACATACCTTCGGGGGAACAGAGGGAGCGAGCCAGAATAATAATAGTAATAATAAAGAGAGTGAACCGTGCAGTGCCAGGTCAGAGAACTAAGGTCGGTGCGCTCGTGCGGGTCAGGGGGCGAAGCCCCAGAGCCAGACGGAACAGAACCGTCCAGAGAGTGCTGGATTCTCTGGAATTATCTTTAAATATAGACACGTCCAAGCACGCTTCTTCTTCTTTTTCCTCGTATCTTGTCTTGTTTCGGACGTTGCTTGAGGAACAAAGCGACGGTCGCTTGATCTGTTACCCTGTAACAAATTTCACGCCCTGGGAGACTAGACCACGGAAGAGGCGAAGATGAGGTAAATGTTTGATATGCTGATCTCAAATACATTTTCTTCTCTTCTTTCCTTCCCTGCAATACATCTTTACTTTGGATTTTGAGAAAAAGAAAAAAAGAAAAAAGAACAGCGTGCTGCTCGTGTCTATGTGCCTCATCTTTAGATTCATTTTTCGTGCTTTTCTGTTTAATTTCAAGTGATTCTGGGTGTTCTCTGCCGCTTTTTTCTTTTAATTTTTCTTGTAATGGAAATGAATAAGCTCTTTACGAGTGGAGCAAGCCGCTTGTGCGGGTCAGTTTTTCTAGAGAACGGTTTAACTCTATATCCATTACGAAATTTGGTATTTTCTTCTGTGTTAACTTGATCGATACAAAATTGATGTGGTACTGAGATTTACAAGGGGTTTTGCTTCCGGATTCCCTTTCGCATTTGTTAAGTACTGGGACAACGGTGCGCCATGTTTATGGATTCTCTTTTGAAATCCAGAATGAATACACGAGATACCAAAATTCAATTAACCTAATCAGAATGACACGTTACGGTTGGGTAACAATCTCTTTGAGAAGAAGAAAAGAAATGGGTCGACTTTTTGCCCTTTTCTCGTATCAAATATTTGAATCACAACCAAAGTTTCTCTTCTCTGTTTTTGTTTTTTTTTGCAGTCGGCACCCTTTAGTGAAGTGGGCGCAGAGGTCTGATAAGGTCTTCATCACAATCGAGTTGCCGGATGCCAAGGACGTAAAGCTCAAACTAGAACCAGAGGGGAAATTCGTCTTCTCTGCTACGGCGGGAGTGGATAACGCTCCTTACGAACTAGACCTCGATTTGTTTGATAAAGTGAATGTAGAGGTAAGCGATCTTTCAAATTTTGCCGCATCTTTCACCCACAAGAATCGAAGCCCGTGACAACAAGAATATTTGCAGGAGAGCAAGAGTGGCATCGGGATGAGGAACATAAGGTACATCGTTAAAAAAGCAGAGGAGAAGTGGTGGAGCAGGCTGCTGAGACGAGAAGGGAAGCCCCCCGTGTTTCTGAAGGTTGATTGGGACAAGTGGGTTGATGAAGACGAAGAGGAACAGAAAGGTGAGTGAATTTGCGTCTCGAATTGTTTTTTTTTCTTTTGTTATAATTTGTCCCTGCATTTGCTCAAATCTGTACTTTTTACCGATCTGCTTGTTTTTCCATGCAGATGGAACAGACATGGACTTCGGTGATATGGACTTCTCGGTATGTAGCTCTTTATTTTTTAATCCTATTGACCACTAAGTCACGTACTTTTTATCACATGAAGGTTTTAATATATCCTGTGCTCTGGCTATGCAGAAATTGAATATGGGTGGGATGGATGATGAAGGTCAGTAGAGTCTCTCTGTACAGCATTCTGAGAAGACCAAATGTTCAATGCATAGTAGTATTCCCTCGTCACCGGAGCTTTCACGGGTGGAAAAAAAAAATAGGACGGAAAAGGATTTAGATACGTTCTCCTTTGTGACTGAAACTGACGAGATTTTACTGCCTGCCAGATGAGAGTGACACAGAGGAAGACGAAGGGGCACCGGCAGGTAATGCTACCGGAGAAGCGCAACACCAGTCAGAGTCAGGAGAAGGCCCTTCTGACACTTCCGGAGGAAAACCAGAGGAGTCTGAAACGCACTGAGAGTTGCCACTTCGCTGGCAATCACCTCGTCCATCGCTGTTCCTTGAACCATAAAATAAAGAATACGGCCGACCTTTGAAGTAACAAAATACTTTTTCGAAGTTCTGAACTGTGCGTACCCCGTTGAGAACTTACAATGAAAACGGATGTTCCTCGTTTATTCTTTGAGTAATGTTATGCGCCTCGGTACGCCTCAGCGCACCTCCACCATGGAATCTGACGTGGATCGAGTGAAACATATTTAACTTTTTCACGTCTCCCAATTTATCTCCCTCTCGCTCGGTTATCCCACTCCGTTCTCTCTCTCCCTCTCCTCTCTCCCTCTCCCTTTCAAATCTCCCTCTCCGATCTCCCTCTCCGATCTCCCTCTCCGATCTCCCTCTCCGATCTCCCTCTCCGATATTGAATTGTGCTATTAAAATCAAACAGTTGAACTGTAAATGGAACAATTAAATAGGCGAGGAATGGGAAATCTGAGAGAGAGGTAAGGATAGATGAATCTGGACGTGTTTTGGTTTGATTGCCGCTCGTGGTATTTCATTTAAAGGGAGAGGGAGAGGGAGAGGGAGAAGGGAGAGAGGGAGAGGGAGAAGGGAGAGGGAGAAGGGAGAGGGAGAAGGGAGAGGTAGAGAGGGAGAGGTAGAGAGGGAGAGGAGAGAGAGAGGAGAGGGAGAGAGGGAGAGGGAGAAGGGGGAGAGGAGAGGAGAGGGAGAGGGAGAGGAGAGAGGGAGAACGGAGAGGAGAGAGGGAGAACGGGAGGGAGAAAGGGAGAACGAGAGGGAGAGAGGGAGAACGGAGAGGGAGAGAGGGAGAACCGAGAGAGAGAGGGAGGAGAGAGAGGGAGAGAGGAGAGAGGAGAGAGGAGAGAGGAGAGAGAGAGAGAGAGAGAGGAGAGGAGAGGAGAGGGAGATTGGAGAGGGAGATCGAGAGGGAGATCGGAGAGGGATATTGGAGAGGGAGATCAGAGAGGGTGAGAGGGAGATCGGAGAGGGTGAGAGGGAGATCGGAGAGGGTGAGAGGGAGATCGGAGGGAGAGGGAGATCGGAGAGGAGAGAGAGGAGATCGGAGAGGAGAGAGGAGAGGGAGAGAGGGAGATCGGAGAGGAGAGAGAGAGAGGAGAGAGGAGAGAGGAGAGAGAGAGGGAGATCGGAGAGGAGAGGGAGATCGGAGAGGGTGAGAGGGAGATCGGAGAGGGTGAGAGGAGAGGGTGAGGGGGAGAGAGGAGATCGAGAGGGAGATCGGAGAGGAGATCGGAGAGGGAGATCGGAGAGGAGATCGGAGAGAGAGAGAGGAGATCGAGAGGGTGAGAGGGAGATCGGAGAGGGTGAGAGGGAGAGGGTGAGAGGGAGATCGGAGAGGGTGAGAGGGAGATCAGAGAGGGTGAGAGGGAGATCGGAGAGGGTGAGAGGGAGATCGGAGAGGGTGAGAGGGAGATCGGAGAGGGAGATCGGAGAGGGAGATCGGAGAGGGTGAGAGGGAGATCGGAGAGGGAGATCGGAGAGGGAGATCGGAGAGGGAGATCGGAGAGGGAGATCGGAGAGGGAGATCGGAGAGGGAGATCGGAGAGGGAGATCGGAGAGGGAGATCGGGAGAGGTGAGAGGGAGATCGGAGAGGAGATCGAGAGAGGGTGAGAGGGAGATCGGAGAGGGAGATCAGAGAGGGAGATCAGAGAGGGTGAGAGGGAGATCGGAGAGGGTGAAAGGGAGATCGGAGAGGGAGATCAGAGAGGGTGAGAGGGAGATCGGAGAGGGAGATCGGAGAGGGAGATCGGAGAGGGAGATCAGAGAGGGTGAGAGGGAGAACGGAGAGGGAGACAAAAGTGGGAGACAAGGAGACAAGAAAAAATAAAATATAAGACAATGCCTCTCTTTTCGGTCTTGTGAAAACCGGTACTTAACAATTTTCAGCCTACCTCATTAGAGCTGACGTGGATGCCACCTAATCATCCACGTCAGATTCCACACTGGCAGTGCCCTAGAGACGTACCGGAGCGGTACGCATAGCATTACTCTTATTCTTTTGCCATCAGAGTCTTTTATTATAGAGTAATGCTAACGATGCGCCATCTTGTAGCGCATGATTTGCGTACCGTCGACGTGGATGACTTATGTGTCATCCACGCCAGTCGCTCTTTGGCAAGAGAAAACGGAACCCGGAGGTTCGATTTTTCTCTCTTGAGCAGGAGAGAGAGGAGGAGGCCGAGCGGGGCGGGATGGAGCCGGGGAGCGAGAGCGGAGGGAGGCAGGAGGGGGAGGGGGAGGCTGGAGGCTCGCGCGGCGGCCCTCTCCCTCCCTTCCCGCGGCGAGCGCCGTCATGGCGGCCCTCTCCTTCCTTCCATGGCAGGGGGCCGCGGCCCAAATCCCTCTCCTCCCTTCCGCGGGCGGGGCGGGCCCGTCCCTCCCTCCTCCTTCCAGCGGGCGGGGGCGCCGCCCTCTCCCTTCCTTCCTGAGGGGCCGGGCCCGCGCCGTCTCTCTCCTCCTTCAGCTTGGCGGGGCCGGCCCGCGGCCGTCCCTCTCCCTCCCTTCCAGGGCGGGGCCGCCCCGCGCCGCCCCCTCCTTCTTCCGGGGCGGGGGGGCGGCCGCCCCCCTCTCCTTCCTTCCAAGGGGCGGGCCGCTGCGTCCCTCTCCTCCCCTTCCCTGGCGGGGCTGGCCCATGGCCGTCCTCCTCCTCCTTCCTGGCCCGTCCCCTCCCTCCTCCCTGGCCCCCTCCCTCCTCTCCCTGCCCTGCCCGTCCCTCTCTCTCCCTCGGCGGGCTCCCGCCCCTCTCCCTCCCGGCGGCGGCCTCCGCCCTCTCCCTCCCCGCCGGCGGCCTCCGCCCTCTCCCGCCGGGCGGCCTCCGCTCTCTCCTGCTCGGCGGCCTCCCGCCTCTCCTGCTCGGCGGCCTCCGCCCTCTCCCTCGGCGGCCTCCCGCCCTCTCCTGCTCGGCCTCCCGCCCTCTCGCCGCCGGCGGCCTCCCGCCCTCTCCTGCCTCGGCGGCCTCCCGCCCTCTCCTCGCTTTCGGCCTCCCTCCTCTCTCGCCGCCGGCCTCCTCCTCTCTCCTCCCGCGGCGGCCTTCCTCCCTCTCCTCCTCTCCCTCCCTCCTCCTCCCGCTCCCTGGCCTCCCTCCTCTCTCTCCTGCTCAGAGAAAACCGAACCTTCGGGTTCCGGTTTTCTTTTAAAGAGGTAGCTGACGTGGATGACACATAAGTCATCCACGCCAAACGACTCACGCAAGCTGTACGCTACAGTAACGTACCATTAGCATTATTCTTTATTATATCAGAAGGCATACGAGTGTGAACACTAATAATGCAAACTTGCCATATTACAAAACTCGCAAAGAAAAACTCGGCCTTTGCATGCTGCATACAAAAACAAGTCACAAACTTTTCTCTCAGCCCGCCGGAATTTGAGGAGCTTTCTTGCGCTTCTCCTTCCAGCGGCTGGTTAAACTACCCATAATGAAAACCCCATGAAACTTGTTAACAAACAAGACGACAGCTCGATGAGTAAACAATGCGACACTGTGTAGTTCCATCATCACAGGTATAGTTTCTGCGTATGTAAACTTAAAACACCATGTTTCAGCAATCTGGCAGTTTCATTTGGACTCCCTCAGGGGGTGGTCTAAGAGTGAAAACCATTTCCCTTGTTTTCCCGAAATATACCTGTGCCAGGGAAATTCAGTTAGGGAAACGCTCGTGCAATGCTTGATGAAAAGGTTTAGAACAGATCAAATGTGAACTTCCACTACCTGGTCTAGGGAGTTCCGGAGTTTACTCTCCATCTCTTCAATCATTCTTCCCATGTTACAGAGGTGACCCTCTTCTGTCGACAAATGCATGCTCATCTGCAGCATAACAAATGATTAGTACTTCATTATTAATGTGTTTTGCGGCATTATTTGTTCTTCAAATGATAATTTAGTGTGGCAATCTCATGTACAAAACTCCAAAAACTATTCAACCCAGGAGGTGGCTAGATAAACCAAAGGTTAAACCACAAAGACAATAGTATCATGAATTGTACATCAACTGAAATTTGCCCAAACAATTTCATATAGCAGACTCTAAACGTGTTACACTACCTGGCACCAAGCAGGCTAAAAATTTCGTGGTTATAAAAGTAAAATATTTGGCTGGATAATTGTGGCGCAATTTGTTCTTCAATATTGGATACTATAGTTCAGAGATAGAGGGTTACCTGTCTTCTTATTGAACCTGATAAATTGAAAGTGTCAGACGACTTCCCATTTGTTGTCAATGACAGCATAATTGTACTGGTTAAACAGTAGTTGGCCATTCCCTCTTCTTCAGGACCCACCTGTTTGAAAAAGAAAGGTATTCGAAATTTCTGTATGCTACATAAAAAAGAAGTGATAGAGAGTATATCAGAGAAAGTAGGTGCTACCTCAATAATATGGATAGCATCCCATATGCCTTCCTCCAGATATCCTCTTTTACCATGTGCTGACTTTGACCCATCTTCATACACACAGGTACACAAGCACAATTAGTGTGGATCATTTTAAGTACTTTCAGCTTACAGCTGAGGTATTTACCTTTCTTTATCAGAAAGCAAGCAATGAAGCCCCCATTTTCATCCTCCCACATGTATACAGACGAAATCCCACCTTCATAATACCTAAAGAGTCAGATTAAAATTGTTATTACTCTTTCAGCTTCATCAATTATTGAAAAATGAACTTCTGTAAGCAAGCATAATCCACAACCTTACTCAAGGAAAGAAGAAAAGAGAAAAGACTAGGGAATGGGACCTCACTGGTCACGATATATAGCAAAGACCTCATTTGCTTCAATTTCCAGTTTTCTCAGATTATCAGAGGGAATGGATCCATCTTCCAAGGGGGGATAGTATTTATTTGACCACGGGGACCTACAAAAGCAGTTTTCCAATTAGAGTACCATTTTTTAACTTGTAAAGAAATAACGAACTCAACATAAATCTATTGTTTTGCGACAGGCCTAGAGTTTTAGAACATCCTAGCACTGCCACCAAGGAGCATTATCTTGGTGCTATTTTTGTTTGCAAGCTGTTTACCTATATGAATCAGCATCCCTGTTGTAATCACACAACAAGAACTCCTTTCCAGAGTCAACATCACACAGAACCTGCTCACATATTCGAAACTCGTGTGGAATAAGTTTTAAATTAAAAATATAGATCCTTACTAACAATATAATGGAATATGGGCATGAAAATATCAGATCGATTATTAAGATTATCACTGAACAGGGAAGTTCAAATTCTGACCGCCAATTCCAGCTAGGGAACACCAACTACAAGTTCACATTTAGCAATTGTAGTAGAAGGTTAGAGATTACAAAGCCGAAAGAAGCCAAACATGGCCCCTCATAAACTGCTTGATGTGCCAGTACAGATGTGTTTGAAAGCTGAAGCTCAGGTCAAGTGCAGACATTCAGAACATGTCAGGTTCTTCAAATACGTTGCCTCTAAAGTCTACATGGAGTTCTACTAGTCTACCGTGTATACTGTCCAGGACACAAAACACAACTGATAATTAATCAAGCCCACATTTTAAATTGACTCATCAAACGTATTCCCAGATACCCTGCCAAATTAAAGGCTGTTTTGGAGACCAAAAAATGCCATACAAACGAGATGCATCAAAGAGATGGCAAAAATTATTAGCAGGAACGAGTAGAAGATTTGGGACGACGTGTTCCAGGCGCCGTACCAATACCATACACCACCCAGGCACAAAGTTAGAAGTCACAACCACGAAAAGGAAATGAAGTAAAACTCAAAGATCTTCCACAATCCAAGAAATTTACAATCCAGATTTCGCAGAAGTAACAAACACTTGTCTCAAATCGAAGAGGAGAAGAAACAGCGAAACTCGAAATCTTCAAGAGCCAAATCAGAATTCCATAGATATAAGCCAGAAACTAAAACCCGGCATCATCGAGGTTGGCAGAAAGAATACCAAAAGCAATAACAGAATGAAGCAACGCCGAGAACCTCAGTAGGACCAAATTATCGGCAATGGGATGCAAGAAAGCGGGGAACCTGTAGGGGTTGATCAACTTGAGAGAGTAGATCGGCCGAACGGTCGGGGAGGAGGGAAAGGAGAGCGGAGAGCGCAGTTTCGGATTCGTTGGGGGAGATCCGCCTCATTAGATCCATCGCCGCCTCCATCTGTGGCGCCGTACAGTGATACACGAGTGAAGAGAGTGGCAGAGGGGAAGAGAGGAGAGCTGTGGGAAGCGCGATCAGAGAGAAAATGTGAAAAGGAGGCGGGAGAAGGGGGGTGGAGTGGAGGAAGGAGTGGCGCAGGATAAGGGAGCTTCTCCTTCACTGAGTTTTTTTTTTTTCTTTATATTTTGTGGAGCGGTTTTGCAGGCGCGTCGTTTGATCCGAGCACCTCTCGCGGGAAGGATTTGGATTTAGCCTATCTATCTGTCTTTCTCGGAGGTGGAACCATCTGTAGTCCGCGAGTCACCGTAAATCAATGAAGAGCCACTCTATGAGGGACCCAGCTACAAGTGAGTTAGGTCAAAAAACAAAAAAAAAAAAAGTTTTCTTTGTAACAAAAATCTATACCAATGTTCTCTTAAAATTTACGTTTTGTAAAAGAATAAAATAATTTCATAACAAAAAAAGAGTATATAATTATGTATTAATTATCTTTTTCAAGGATAACTCATCCTTAACAGATAAATCAAGGTTAGTTGACTATTTGTACAGTCTCACTAACCGGGGGGGGAAGAGAATTTAGAAGAGTAATAAAATTAATTGAAACAAAAGAAAAGAGGTATATTCTCAGTTTTGCCCACATTATTTCTAGAAAATACCACCAACTGATGCTTGAAGTTTTCAAAAAAGTGAAAGTGAGCTCTCAAAGCAAACTACGAGGAGCGGCATGTGCAGAAATGATTGAGAACAGAGAATAATAACTTCGCTCAGACAGATCAGCAGCTCTTGCGAGAAGAACGTACTGATGACGCCAACCAATCGTAAGTAGACACGTTTTTAGGGCCACACGGTAATCATTGAACATCATTGCCTACTTGCTGGGAACAGAGTACTGGATACCCTGATCAAGAGAGTGAACTCACACTGCGTAAAAGAATGGAAAAGAAATGGAAACGAACAGGGGCCGGAATGAGCAAAACATAATTCGCTTCTTAATGTATCATAAACAAAGAATTCACTTTTTTCCTTCTACTTAACAAACTAAGCCGATAACATAAAAAATGAAAATAAATAAATTAATAATTAAAACTTTCATGTGGACCTACAGAAACAACACTGGGAGGGCTCCACAAAATTTTAATCAAACATTTAAAATGTTACACGAAAAAGTAGAAAACAGAATTGTCTTTCAGCGTCTCATAAAAATGGCTACGAGTTATTATTAAGCTGACCTTTCAAGTCTCACCTTTCTTTGCTATATCGGCCTTCGGAGAAGTCCCAAATATTTTTCTGTTTTCTCTGTTGCTCAATTTTGCACATCGCTCCTCGTAAGATGCTGAAGTAGTCAAAGCAGAACAAATCAAACATGTTTGATGGTAAAGAAGAAATAGGACTGTGAGAACATTGCAATGTGGAAACTGCGTCTCGGAGAAGCGATATTCTTGTATAGAAGTGTGAAAGGCTTTGATTTAGATTTCAGAAGAAGGGACTCACGTTCAGTTGGCCGTGACATGAGAGAAAGATGTGGCCTCGTCCATTTGGTCTGCTCCAAGGGAATTCCACCTGCAGCTACCATGAATCGACATGGTGCTTCTGATCAGCTAAATAGGAATATAAAGTTGATCGAACGATTAAGAACAGATGGACTTTCCAGTTGACGCACCTGGTACAGACAAGCTTTTGAGAGCCTCAAGAAATATAGTTGCTTGTAGCGTGTAAGTTTGGAATTCATTCTTCAAGTGTTCGTGTAATGATCGTCTTGCATCTGCGCACAGATAAATCTTAGACATACATGCCGATGGTAATAAGAGACATCCTTCACACCGTTGTGATGAATTGAACCCAAATGACACTAGGTCCCCAAATACCATTTACCGAGGTGACGTCCGTTCTCCAAGCACATCATACAACTCCAGGAAGAACAAATGAGATGCAATAGCTTTATAACAAAAGAAAAAAAAGTTGGGGTGCCATAAATACCTGATGAACAAATGAAGTTAAGACCTTCAAATTCACACGATTGAAGAATTAAAGGAAGTTCAGGTGCCATCGAGTACTGAGGTTTCCGAGGGATTCTTTTAATATCAAGTAGCTCATCAACCACCTGCACCAAATACATCATTCAGAAAAGGCACAGAAAGCCAGATTTGCAGAAGTGAATGCAATGCCCCATCCCAAGAATCTTCAGACATCTAAGGGGCTGAGGAGCCCTGTAAAAGCAGTTTCACAGTGCTGGAATTGAATTAGAACAGATCATTTCTGTCTGAGGTACCAAAAATATCTAAGTTCTTCAAAATTTAATCATGTCTAAGGCAAAGGAAAACTTCAGAATGATGATTTTCCCCCACCTAGTGAAGTAAAAAAATTTGGTAATTACAAGAATCTTATGGATGTGTAAGACCCTCAAAAAGTTTCTAAGATTTTATTGGTTATAGTTACGAGAAGATGAGATTGGGGAAAAAGAAAAAATCTTCTTTGTTTTTCTCTTCATCACTTGCTCATGGACCATTACTTGAAACAAAACCACAATTAAAAAACAAAATGATAGTTACACGTGACCAAGGATTCATGTACATACATTGGGAGATTCAAGACCCTGACCGATCATAAATAGCACCGCAACCATGCAGCGGACCTGATGCCAAAGAAAAGCGCTACCTTTAATAGTCATGGCCCCTACTTCATTGCCATAATAACTGCACCTGATTTTAAAGAACAAAACATCAATAGCATGATATAAAGAGCTAGAAGAAGATGAAAAAACAAGTAGCTTCCTTAATTAGGTTTCTGAACAACTAAGCACACATCAACCACTTCAGAAAAAAAAAAAAACACAACTAAGCACACAGAAGAATACATTCTATATGAACAAGGGACTTTGCTGAATGCTGTCATGAACCAGACAAGCCATTGAGCAGGAAAAGAGGCCAGCTTCAGTTGATCAATATACATCAATAACCAGAAAAATAAATTTTAAAAATTATAAAATTAAAAGATGGATACTAAAACAGCATGCCTCCAGTTTTTTTTTGCATGTTAGAGACAAAGGGAAGAGACCTACATGTGACAGTGAGTGGGCAGGTCCCTACTAAAGTAAGGAGGAGGGGGCGAATCCCCTCCCCCATGCACATTGGAAGGAGTGTGATACTCCCCTACATGAAGATGAAAGGGTCTCCTCGCACTTCCTGTGCAACAGGGTCGTCCGTTATTGCTCTGTGGAATCAGGGAAGAGGGGTCAACCTGGTTTGGTCAAGGGCCAAACCAGTAGGACATGCCGTTTCTTTTCCTAGCTTCGCTTGCAATATTAACTCAAATAAAAGCAACCAGGGCCCAGTTGAAACAACCAGCTAGACCTGACTACATCGGTCCCGCTTAATCTATTAGATTGACCTGTAAGGTGCACAAGCAGACAAATACTTTACCTTTCTTCACAAGATGAGATATTGAAAGATGTGATTTTTCGCTTGTAATTGTGCACGTTAGCTGCATCCATCTTACAGAAGTTCCTGAAGTCATGTTCACCAACAAACTTTTGAGCAGCTAACTCCATTTTCTGCTATGAATTGCATCCAAAAACATCTCATCAATAACACTTCAAGGTCAAAATGTAGCAAATGGACTTTGACATTCTAATTAAATTGTTAATACCGATACATCAAGACCTTCCATCCAAAAAAGGTATTTGTACTCCCTGCTATAACAACTAAACCTGAGATTTCAAAGAAATAAGTGCTGGAATCATTAGAGAAGTGGAAAGAAAGTTTTGAGAAAAGTACGGAAAGGGTAATAATAATACCAACAGGAAGGGAAAGAACCTTGAATGAAAATCTGTAGGAACAGGGTACCAGCCTAAGACTCTAATATCTCTGGGAAGGACTTTGTTGAGGACCTTCACATAGTCAATTTCCTTCTCTGTGGGGAAAAAAAGCATACTATATCAACAAGTAATAAATGAAATCCACAACAGTCCTGAAGTAGATTAATAACAACATGCGATTGAACATACCAAAATCTTATTCTTTAATTGCTTCATTATTTACTTATGGTAAATATAAAATCCACAACAGTCCTGATTTCGGCACAAAAGTAGATTAATAACAACATGCTATTGAACATACCAACATCTCGTTCCTCAGTCGCTTCATTATTTCCTTATGGTAAACCCAGATCAAAAACAATTTCTTGCACTCAGCTCCATGAATCCTCCTCCAAACATCACTTGCATTGCTCCCCCTATTGCTAATTCAGACTACACATTACTGTCAGATTTTTTCTCCACCCTACAGGTATTTTCTGGTCTACTGAATATGATAGTCATCAAAATGACCTAGCATAACCTTAGTCAAGCCTCTTCTCCTTGTCTAGGATGGCATCAAGCTCCTTCATTGTAGCTAAATATTTAGACCCTTCATCGTTATTCTACAATAAAAGATGTGATCCTAGTTGCAATCCAATATTTTTTGTGTTTTTAATCGCTATGTACTTCTCATTTGTAGTTCACTGATTCATCCACCTCACTTATCTCCACAAAAACATTTTTTCAATGCAATAACAAGGTCTAAGTCTACATACAATGAATTGGCAATTAAGACTTTAAACAAAATATAAAGCAGCAAAGAAAACTAGTCCATTCTATCCATCCAAAAATTATTGGCAAACGAATTCATAAATTTGCAAACAGAATCATACAAAATTAAGCTTGAAACATCATCTAATTGCACATATGAGGAGTATGTACTTGAAGCTGTGAGCAAAGAAGTGCTTACAGAAAAAGCAACAATTGAGATGTGAGCAGAACATATATCCTGAATATATATCAATAAAACCAGTTGTTCGTTAAAATTTTGGAAATTAGAAAAAGAAAAAAAAAAGACCTATTGATGGCAAGATGCTCTTTTCCGCTGCATCAGCTACATTGTTGTTTAGGTTATCTACGTTTTTTTTGCAATTTGATCGCAAAAATAAAGATATCGCCTGCATATATACTATAATAAGTTTAGTGGAGGATTCTGGGCAAAAAGTGAGACCAGTGAAGATGTAAACCTAATTGTAGAGATGACATATGTTGTTAGCCACAGCTAAACTAAAATGCAGCATGAAAGAGGTAGGAATTGATAACAGTCTAATTCTTCACTTATTCAAGATTACCTGCCCAATTGCTGAGACCCCCTTATCAGTCCTACCACACCTTGAGTAGCATATATTGGTTTTCCCACGGACCAAAAGCTTTGTCTTCTCCAGTGCTTTAAATAATTCTGACTGGAGAGAAAATACAAACCCACATGCACCATACTGATTAATTGCCAGGTTGGTGGCAATAAAACTACACAGATAATCACCTTCTTGAAAACTAAAGATAATCCTCCTTTCCAAAAAAATAACCATAAAAGCATCATATATGTTGTTGCAGAACTAAAAAATAGATACATATAATCCGAATGGAAAAATGATATTTAAAAGTAATAGTGCTAGGAAACACACCTCAACAGTGGGATCCATTTGAGCCTCTGAAGCAAAACCATAGAACCTGAAAATTTATTTGTCTTTTTGTAAATTGTTTGGCAAAATGTTCGCCTTGGCCAGAAATAATCTCAAAGTAAAGAAATTGCTTTGCCACAAATGCAATGATATGCTTTTTCTTTAAATATTTTCTTATGATAAGTTGGTGGCCGAAAATTTCAACAGAATAAAATTTAGGAAGCTAGAGCAGAATACTGGCTCTGAATCAAGAAACTTTACATCTTTTAACGACAGAAATTTTATTAGGAGAAAAGAGAAGATAAATGAGAAAATAAAACAAAAAAGTTAATGTTGCATTTGCTTAGGTGGAACAAAGATAAATCACATGACCTTCCGCAAATAAAGGAAAGACCAAAGTACATAATTTAAATCCTATTCTTCACTGAAAAGAGCAAAAGAGTTGGGGCAGCAAGAACAGTTATCTAGACGGTTTATACTATAGCATGAGCAATCTGATTTACGGAACAGAATAGCTCCAAGAACAAATTATGTTAGGTAAGTACCTCTGACCAAAGTACATAATTTTTAAAGCAACATATCTACTGGCATAAGCATGCATATTCCTTGTACCACCTGCATACAGCAATATCTATGGCATCAAATAGTTGAAGTTCCAAAACTTGCTTCTCCCTTTAGAGGATGACTGGTTTCAGATCACATCTTGGAAACTTAGTTGAGGCTGAAAAGGAAGAAGCAGATAGTGGAAAATAACCTGATATTTTCTGTGTGAGCTCTTCGTCTGAACTTCTAGTAGAATTTCCATCTTGTGACCCCTTGAGGGGTCCAAAAATATTTGGGTGACACAGACTTTTATCTTGGCCCTTCTTCAGAACGTGTGACGTTCTGTCACTCTTTTTGCCAGATTTAGCTTTACTGGTTCTTTCGTCGACCTGGTGCATCAGGTCTCGAGTCAAATCTCTGAAAACTGAAACTTTAACAGATTCAATATCAGTTATAAGCTATAGTAGAACTTTTTAATTAAGTAGTGGTCTTCATCTTAAGGTAGATCTCTACTAGTCTTAAGCATCTTAAATTATCTCATCACCACTTTAAAATCATTTAGTATTAATGTCCTTTCCAACAAAAACTGCAATCAGATGCGAACTCTAGCAAATTTAAACATTTAGAGATCGAAATAGTTAACCTGTTGACAGCGGCAACTTGCAACTTGAGATGATAACCTCGCATTCTCTTGCTCTAACTCCTGAATCGGGAGCAAAAGTGACCAAATAGTCAAACGACATGATAATGAACTGAAACAATAGCCATAGTACAGAAAACAAAATTCTTATTAGCTTTCTTAATTTCTTCATAATTTATTGGAAATATTTGAACCAACGGAGAGAACGGAACACTTTAAATTTTGTATGAGTCAAAAACTCAACTGCTCAAAATTTGAAAAGAACAAATTAAAGAAGAACACAGGCACCTCGACTCTTTTATAGAGAGAGTGGAGCTGAGTCTGCAGGTGGAGGAGCGGATTTTCCTCCCGTGCTTCCTCGGAGTCCTGTACACGAAGATCACCGCTCTCCGCCATCGCAGCTCCTGGGATTTGTTTGAGTTTGCCGCGCTCTTTCGGAGCACCAAAACCGCCTTTTTCCTTGTTACGACTGCTTATTAAGCTGCTTGCTAAAACTCGAGTGCCCAACTGCAGTTATAAAATAATTTTTTTTTCTTTTTTTATCAGCAAACTGCTATTAGATTAGTAAGTAGTAAGTCCGATTACCCGCTCTACCTTCCGTCCTACTACCGTTCTGCCGTTTTAATAAATAAAATAATATTATTTGTTTACTATTTTACCATTTTAAAAAATAAAATAATATTATCTATTTACCATTCTACCGTTTCAAGGAATAAAATAATATTATCCATTTACCGTTCTACCGTTTACAGTTCTACCATTTAATAAATGAAAGGGAAACAAAAATAGCTCTTTCAAACCCGTTTTACCTGTTTACCGTTTAAGTAAGGGTAATATGGTAAATTTATATATTCATTTAGATTTAACAAAAAATTTTATTTTTCATATGTATAACCTTATTATCTTTCCAATAAAGTTTTTATCACTTAAGATAAAAATTATTAGACTTGAAAAGTTTGGATATAATTTTTAATTTTTTCATTATTTTTGTAATTATCGACTCATAGTCTTATAGATCATATATCATAATTCATAATTAGGATAGTACCTCTTAATCTAAGATTAACAAATATTTCACTTTTTTCTTGCAAATATCAAATTTTATAAAGATGTCAAATCTTTATATAAATAAAATAATCATTATACAAAAATAAATACATTATAATTCATAATTAAATAATTAAAATAAACACATTATATTTCATAATTAAATAATTGTACAAAGATAAATAAAATAGTAAAAAATACACACATGTATCAAGTATTTATCAATTTTATTAAATATTTATTATAAATGACAACAATCAAAATACAAAAGTAAAATTTAATAAAAATGTGAATAACTTATTAACTATGTTACTATGTACAAATTGAAACTCAAAAGCTAAGCCCATGGGAAGGTTAGATTGAATGATTGGAATAGAAGGAGCCAATTAAGAGAATTGTAGCATTGCAATTTGTGTAGGTTAGTAAAATACTTCTCTTAGTTATTGCTTCAAAAAGATACTTTGATCAAAATTAGTAAAAAACCATTCCAACAAATATTTTTCTTTGGAAAAAGAAATTTTTTTTTGTTGAAGATTTAGAGGACTGAAGTATGCAAATACTTGTTTGGAGTTTGGAAAATTTTGTATCAATGATTTCAATATATCAAATGTATATAAGATATCATTTATAGAGTGCAATGCAATGTATATATTTGAATTTGATTTTTATGTTGTCCAAAGTTTGTAAGTGTAGGAACTCTAAAAGAAAAGGTGTTATATAAATATATCTACTATTTTACTTAATATATATTTAAAATTAATTTTCCTTAATTTTTCTATTTTTAGTGGTTTTTTAATTTTTTTGATAATTTTGATAATTGTTTTTTAATTTACCCGTTTATTACCCGTCGGAAAAAGGGGTAATTAACAGAAACTGGATAGCCGGAACTAAACGGTATACGAATGGTAAACGGGTAAGGGACCCTAAACGGTAAACGGTAAATGGAAAACCCTTACCCGTACCGTTTATTACCCGTTTACATCCCTATTAGTAAGAGAATACATATCGGAGAGAGAGGAGATATATATACAGCCATCCGTAATAAAGAGTGTGGGGCTAAGTGTGGCCCTGATAGAGTCATTAACTATAGCAGTTTTCAAAAAAGGAGGTATCTTGTTGAGCCGGATGTGAGTCTGTCCATGTTCAGCCAAAATAGTTCCAATTTGGCCAATGTGTCAGCAGCATTGTTACATTCTCTAAACTGGTGCATCAACCGAACCTGTATTAAGTCCTTCAGTAGGGTCTTTGCACGTTTGTATCAGTGGGTCCAACCTCTAGAGGTTGCTCAGAGATCCCTGCATCCAATGTATTACAATTTGGGAGTCCCCATAAATGAGCAGTGGTGTGTGAGGGAAAAAATGTTTGGTGCAACAAAGAGTAAGATGAAGAGCAAAAAGTTCAGCCTCTTTATTGGTTGTATTTAGTAATGGCCATGATGCACTTAAGAGAGTTTCTCCAAGTGAGTTACAGAATATGACCCTACTACCTGCCCTCCTCAAGTCTAATTTTGCTAATCCATCAAAGTTAGCCATAAGGAAAGAATTTGAAGGAGGCTCCCAACAAATATGATTTCTGTTGGGATGTGGCGATGAGCAATGATTTGGAAAGATGTAAATAAAATAGGGTTGAGGCATAAAAAATTTTCTATTTCTGCAACACCAGATTCCCATATTGTAATAAGAGCATAGACGTGGGATCTTAGAAGGACTTTTGTGGAAGGTGAGCTAAGGTATGAAAGAATGAAGTTCTGTCCATGAGGAATTAGCCTAGTAAAAAGGATGGACTAAGTTCCAAAGAGTAGTGGCGAATGGACAATGGATGAACAAATGATCAATAGTTTCAGGCTGTAATCCACATATAGAGTAGAGCTGATTGAGATTTAGGCCTCTTCTGTGTAGATGGGTTGCAGTTTGTAGCTTTTCTATAATTACCAACCAAAGAAACACTTTATGTTTGGGAAGAGATTTTAGTCTCCATATTTGTGACTAAAGGGGGTCCAGTGGGCCATAAGTTAGGTTTTGTTGAGAAAGTATAGCTAAAGAATGCATAGTATGATATGCTATTTTGATGGAAAAGACTCCATCTTTGGAGGGGGACTAAATTAATGTGTCATAGTAAGGGGGAGAGATTGGAGATTTTAAAACTTGGGAAGCAACGTCAGATGGCATAGCAATCAGACACGAGATTCATTCCACTAGTATGTATCTGTGATGAGAGAGGACACCTTATCTGAAATGTGTTGGGGTCCGTGGGAGATGTCAAACATATTAGAAAACGGGATACATGTTATTGATGACCTAACATACTTATACTCATGTTTACCATGGTCAAATGACCAAAATACCCTTGAATGGTGAAAATACAAAAACACCCCTACTTTACATATTCTAACATCCCCCCTCAAACTCAAGATGGATAAAAAACACATCTGGAGTTTGGAACATAAATATTGAAATCGCGAAGAAGTAAGCGACTTCGTAAACAAATTAGCAATCTGATGTTCAGAGGGTATATACAATAGTGTAACAGTACCAGAGACACAATGATGTCAAATGAAATGACAATCAACCTCAATATGTTTGGTTTTCTCATGAAACACATCATTGCGAGCAATCTGAAGAGCACTCTTGTTGTCACAATGAAATGGAGTAGCAGAATCCAAAGAGACACCCATATCCTGAAGTAACCAACGTAACTAGAGGAGGTTAGAGGTAGTATCAGCGAGAGCCCTATATTCGGCCTCAGTACTAGAACGAGAAACAATAGTCTGTTTCTTGCTAGGCCAAGAAATCAAAGTCACCTAAGAAAATGGAATAGCCGGTAGTAGAATGACGATCAGTAACATCACCAGCCCAATCAGCGTCAGAATAGGCAGACAAAGTCAGCGACAAAGTAGATGAGAATATCAAACCCCTATACAGACTGCCGCGAATATAACGTAGAATGCGCAACATGGCAGCATAATGAACAGTTCGAGGAGCAGACATAAATTGTCTGACAACATGAACTGATATCAGGGCGAGTAATCGTTAAATAAATCAGGCCACCCACAAGCTGGCGATAGAGTGTAGCATCAGAGAGTAGCTCGCAATATGTGTCTCTCAGCTTAGCATTAAGCTCCAAGGGTGTATCATAAGTCTTATTATCTGAAAGACCGGCCCGAGTAAGTAAATCAGAAGCATACTTTACCTGAGAGAGGCCATAACCATCACGTAGTGGAAGAATCTCCAAACCAAGAAAATACCGCAACCGTCGTAGATCCTTCATCTCTAAACAAGAGCAGAGATGGTTCTTAAGGTCTGAGATGCCCTGCAGATCATCGCTTGTAATAACCATATCATCAACATATAACAAGAGCAAGACTATACCCCAAGAAGTTTGACGAGTGAACAATACAATATCATAAGAACTCTGACGATATCCGTACTGCACTATTTTCGAACGAAAAGTCGAAAACCAAGCACGGGGCGCTTGTTTTAATCCATAAAGCGCACGACAAAGTTTACAAACTTGCCCAGAGAGATGTTTAAATCCTTGTGGGGGTAACATATAAACATCTTCAACCAAATCACCATTCAGAAAAGCATTTTTCACATCCCTTTGAAACAAATCCCAATGGCTAATAGAAGCAATAGCAATTAAGAGATGAACAGAGGTCAACCTGGCAACCATAGCAAATGTCTCCTCATAATCAATACCATACTCCTGTATATAACCCTTAGCCGCTAGGCAAGCTTTATAGCGATCTGCCTTAGTTTTAACTTTATAAACCCACTTGCAACCAATAGTAGACTTACCAGGAAGAAGATTAACAAGATCCCAAGTACGAGCCTTGGCCAAAGCCTGTAATTCCTCACTCATAGCTTGCTGCCAAAGAGGGTCAGAAGAAGCCTCTCGATAGGAAGAAGATTCATGAATAGGAAGAAGATTCATGAATAGGAAGAAGATTCATGAATAGGAAGAAGATTCATGAATAGAAATAAGAGCAGATAAATAACAATGATAGTCATCTAAACGTACAGGACGCTGACGAGTACGAGACGAATATCGAGGTTGACCGACAGGATCCTCTAGAGAGAGGTTCACCGTCAAGCTCGGAGGCAACACTGAAGACGAAGGCGAGTCAGCAAAGGGCACATGAGCATTAGGCATAGAAGGAGTAGGGGACAGGGAGGTATCAACTGGTAAACCTGGAATAGAATCTGGTAAAGTAGATACAGAGGACAAGTCATTCGGAAAAGATCAAAGATAACAGGGGGAGATATATCAGACTGTGTTTTCTGAGAAGGTAAAGAGTAGAAAAGTAATTTTTCCCAGAAAGTAACATGACATGAAATACGCAACTTGTTACTTTGTAGATCATAACACCGAAAACCTTTCTGCTCAATACCGTAGCCCAAAAATACACACATAGCAGATATAACAGATAACGTATCCCGTTCACGTGCAGGAAGTAAAACAAAACACGTGCAACCAAAAACACGAAGGGAAGAATAATCAGGTGACAAACCATTGAGACAATGAAAAGGTGTAAAACCGTTCAGCACGACCGAAGGCAACCGATTGATAAGATAGACAGAAGTGAAAATTGCTTCACCCCAGAATTTCTTCGGAACAGAAGATGACAAAAGAAGAGTGCGTGCAGTTTCAATAATATGTCTATGTTTTCTTTCAGCAACCCAATTTTGTTACAGAGTATACGGACAAGAAAGTTGTTGCAAGGAACCATGTGACTTAAGCAACATTCGAAAATTATCAGATATAAATTCCCCCCCAGAATCAGAACGAAAAACTTTAATAGATTTAGAAAATTGTATGTGAATCATGGTGGAGAATTCAATATATGTTTCATAAAAAGATGAACGAGTCCGTAACAAATAAACCCAAACAAAATGGGAGTAATCATCAACAAACACAACATAGTAGCAAGATCCGCCCATGGAAGGAACCACAGACAACCCCCAAATCGGAATGAATAATATCAAATAGAGCTAAAGAAATCACAATACTAGTATTAAAAGGTAAAACAATATGCTTGCCAAGTTTACAACTAACACAGTGCAATAATTCAGAGGAAACACGCCCCAACCGGACTGTATTAATCAATTGACAAAGAGTAGATGAAGATACATGGCCCAATTGATTATGCCAAAGGAAAAATCAGAACTATGACAAGCACTCAAACTACTATGTAAGGAAGAAGCAACACCAAAGGGAATATTCAAAACATCAATTTCAAACAAGCGTCCAACTTTACGACCTGTCCCAAGAACCTTCCCCGTTGACGGATCATGTACCTGACATCCAGAAGAAGAAAATAAAACATGAAATCCAAGATCACACAATTGACCAACAGATAACAAATTCATGGACAAACGAGGGACAAAGAGAACATCTGAAAAACAAAGACCAGAAGGGCTACGAACAGAACCAGTATATTCAACACGAAGTTTGGAACCATCAGTAGTGTAAATGGGAGAAGAAGAACCAGAAGAGGTAGAGACAAAAATAGAGGAATCAAAAGTCATATGATTTGTCGCACCAGAATCAATTATCAATGAAGTATTACCTAGAGTGTCAGACAATGAAGAAGTTGAGGAAGTACCTTGACCAAGGCCCGCAATTGCCTTACTAATGATATCCTGTATATCCACTGCAGTCAGGGTAGGAGTCGGTAGCAAAGCGGTGCTGGAAGAACAATTAGAAAAGGCAGAAACAGCTGTAGTACGACGTGTAGAGTGGGGATGTGGAGGCTACTTGAGTTTGGGACAATTGTACTTAATATGCTCATACTCCCTGCAGTAATAACAACGCACCTAAGTCATGTCGCGAGAGGTGATATTCTTGTTATCCATAAAAGAAGAAGGTCGTCGAGATGTAGCAAGAACAGTATCAAGATCTCGAACCGAAGAACCCATAGGACCCCCAGTAAGACGACGTCTCCTCTGCTATTAATTCTGACACAACGACTTTGACTGAAGGAAAATGACTTATGTGGAACATAGATGATCGAATGGACTCAAAATCATCGCGAAGTGCCATTAAAAACTGAACCAAATGTGCCCTCTCAACATGTTTATGAAAGACTTCTGTATCGGTAGTGCAAATAAATTTCGGATCCATAGCAGCTAACTGATCTCATATTAAAGACATCTGACTGTAAAAATCAGTGATTGATTGACCCGAAGCCTGCTTGAGAGACCGAATATCCATCTCAAGTTTATACTGCTCAGCAAAATTGTTCCCTTTATGTCGAGTTTCTAAAAAGAAGCAAGCATCCCTCGCATTCTCAAACTTACCGACCTCTAAGCTAAGGGAAGAGGACGAAACAACACTGGCCAACCTTGTAATACTCCGAGAATTATTGATGTCTCATTCTTCTATGGTTATAGAAGTAGATTCACCAGTCAATTGACAATCACCAGTAACATACTTCCATAAATTCCGACCTTTCAAAATATTGCATATAAGGGAAGCCCAATGAACATAATTAGTCCTATCTAGCTTGACTGGCATATACGAAACATGATCACTAGACGAAGACATGGTGAACAAATAGCAAATCGTCTAACACAAAGCAGTCACAGTTACAAATTGCAACGCAAGAAACCAAAAAACCTAATCGGGAATGAGCCTGGACTGGTTCGGGCCGAGCGGATTCGGTCTGCCCCGGTTCGGTCTGATTGGTCCCGGTTCGGTCTAATCGGGCCCGGTTCGGTTCGGTCTGAGCAGGCCCGGTTCGGTATGAGCAGGCCCGGTTCGGTCAGAGCAGGCCCAGTTCGGTTTGAGCAGGCCCGGTTCGATCTAAGCAGGCTCGGTTCGGTCTGATCTGTTCCAATCTGCTCCAGTTCGGTCTGGGTGAACCTGGCTCGGGCTGACCCAGCTTAGAGGAACCCTAGCTAGGATTTTATGCAGAGAATGACGAAGTTGCCCTAGAGAATGACGGAGGTGCCACAAGGGTACGGATGACGGCGGCTCCGGAGGCGGAGCAGCGGTGGCGACGGAGTGGCGATCGAACGGCGACCGAACAACGACCGAACGACGACCGAACGGCGACCGAACGGCGACGCAACGGCAACCGAACGGTGACGCGGCAGTGATACGGCAGTGCTGCGGCAGCAACACGGTGGGGGTGGCAAGAAAAAGCCGAAAACACCAAAAAACTTTATGTATCACGTGATTTTAAAGTTTATGTTAGGTCCAGTAATAGGACTCGAAAGTCCTAATTAGCTGCTGAATTATCTTAATTTAGTATTTTATTGGTTAGTATGGTTGTTGGGATATTATTTTATTATGGTTTAAATTCTATTAAGCCTTTAAATAGGCTATGTATGAAGAACAGAGGTAGATTGGAATGATTATCAAGTTTTTCCCTAAGTTTTCTCTCTATTTCTTCCCTATCTTCTTCTCGTCTCCCTCTTCCCCTCTATTCTTATTTCCCTCATTCCCCGTCCGGCATCAATTGGTATCAGATCGAAGGTAATTTCCTCTGACCTATACCCAATTTCGCCAAAAACAGAAAAGAAAACGAAAAGAAGCAGAAGATTGAAACTTCAGACTCGCCGTAGAAGCCCTCGCCGCGGTCCTCGTCGTCGTAAGCCTCGCCGTTGCGAGCCTTCGCCGTCGCAAGGCCTCGCTGCCGTCGCCATCACCCACAGTCACATCTCTCGCCGTCGTGACCTTCGTCATCGTGACCCTCGTCATCGCCGCCCTCGCCGCCTCTAAGCCCTCGCCGTCGAAACCCTTCCCGTCGAAGCCCTCGCCGTCGAAGCCCTTCCCGTTGAAGCCCTCGTCGTAGCCTTCCATCACCGCCTCCACCTCCGTCTCCGCCCTTCTCCTTCTCCTTCTCCTTCACCTTCTCCTTCCTCCAGCCCCATTAAATAAATGCAACCCTAGGTTTAAGTTAGTTTGATTTATACCCGGTTCGGTTTAGTCATTTCGGTCCGGTTCGAACAGCTCTATTCAACTACTTTGACCCGGTTCAGTTTGATTCGATTCAGTCCGACTCATCTCAACCCAGTTTGGCCCGATAGACTCACAAACTCAGCAAATTGACTCGGTGAATCGGTAAGTTGTATTTTTGCCTCTTGAATATAAACTGATAGTTTTATTAGGAGGTTTAATTTTATGTAGTTGGATCTGCTCCTATTTTTTTAATTCAATTTTGTACAAGCCCCTAAAAAAACAAAACAAAAAACACAAAACAACTCAAAAACAAAAATCGTACATTTTAGTCTTGAATTCTTCAAAGTATTTTGTTCGAGAAATATCTGCTAAAGTGAATTATTGTCCATTAAATTATTTAGGAAAAATTCTATCAAAGGGACTCACGAGTCTAAGGAAATTGGGTCTTAAGCGAGACCGTTTGTGTCTCCTCTAATTACCTAGGAATTTTTCTTAATTTACTTTCTTGGTACAATTGTTCACATTCGGTGGACAAAAGATATGATTTCCAACTTATTTTGTTATACCTCTCCTTTTTCTTTTCATCATGACCGTGAGAGACCTTGAAGCCAAATTCACTATCTTTGAGGATAAACACAATAACCTTGAGAAAAGTGTGAACACCAGTGAGGCCAACATGACGAACCTCCAGAACAGGCTTGACCAACTCACTCAAACAGTTGAATAAATGACCAAATCGGTTAACCGCATTCATGATGACTATGCGACCTGTCAAAGAAATCAGGAAAAACAACCATTGAGAGAACCTAGTTGGGAACCGCTTAGGGGTCAAAGCTGTATCGTGTCACCTTCCTACAAGAATGACAAAACACATGTTGCCGGTATTTTGCCACAACCAACACCTAATCCTTTGACCAACCGCCAACCTATTGTTGAGGAGGACATCTTCTCTGATGAAGAATATTCACAGCCATCCTTACCTACCCAACGAGGGTATAGAGTTACAGGTGGACATCATAACCACTTGGATCGACCTAGGTATCCTCATGATGACATAGGTGACATGTCTAGGAGGGTTAAGGTAGATGCCCCTGAGTTTGATGGGAAATTAGATCCAAGTGCATTCCTCGATTGGTTATACAAAATTAATGATTATTTTGAGTGGTACCAAATGAACCATTGACGCATTCGTTTCACAAAAATGAAGTTGGTAGGGTCTGCCAAGCGTTATTGGCAAATTGTTTAGCGACACACTGAAAGATTGGGACATCCACTCATTTCTACTTGGACAGAGATGACAACTAAGTTGAAAGAAAAATATCTCCCTCCTTACTACAAGGACCAATTGTTCAACCAGTTGCTAAACACAGGCAAGGATTGTCTAGTGTAGACAATTATATTACCAAATTTGAGGAATTGTTATTAAGGAGTGACATCAATGAAGATCCGAGGTTCACTGTGTCTAGGTTTGTTAATGGATTACGAGCAGATATCAAACGAGAGGTTACTATCCATGCTCCTGAATCTTTAGAGGAGGCATATAATAAAGCCCTCGAGTTTGAAAAATACCTTCAACGCCCTTCCCAAAGGCGTGCTTTTATCTCGTCCCATGATCTTCGTCAAAGTCAAATGACTTCATTGCCTAGGTTGAACCCTCGACCACAGTCCACCTTACCGCGGGCCCCCACAATTCCTCTCTCCGCAAATCTTCCTAGTGAGAGCAAAGTTCTTCACAATCCATACTCTGCTTCTCAGAAAAGCATCGAGTGTCATTATTGTCATGTGAAAGGTCATATCGCTGCTCATTGTCCAAACCGCACGTTAGCAATGGAACGTGTTGACGAAACGTCACTTGAGCGAGATTTTGAGATTGTTGCTATTACTCCTATTGAGGACAACGACTCTGCAAACGACTCTGCAAATGACTTACTTGATGATCTTGACACCGACACATATCATCTTTCTGCTATCATGAGTTGCATCTTGTTTACTCCAGCTCCACCTGACACTTGGAAGCGCACCAGCATATTTCACACTGTTGTTCTTCTAAAAAACAAAACTTGTAAAATTGTTATTGATGGGGGTAGTACCATGAAGGTAATTTCTAGGGCAGCTCTCACTCGTTTCAATCTTCATACAGAACCCTATCCATATCCTTTTCGAGTTGCCTGGGTAGATAAGACTTCTCTTCCAGTCACAGAATATTGTAGTACCCCTTCAGATTGGACCCTATTCAGAGGATCTATACTGTGATGTTTTACCTATGGATGTTGCTCACATTTTGCTAGGTCGACCTTGGCTGTATGATCATGATGTTCGGCATTTCGGAAGAGATAACACCTACTTATTTATGCATGACACAAAAACTTTCCTACTCCACCCGGCCAAACCTACTCCTACACCACAAACTGTTCCCCCTATTCCGATCATTGTCCCTACTAACCGCCTCTCAATATTGTCTCATAAGCAATTTGTGCAAGCAGACACTGAATTTGGCCTCATTTTTGCACTAATAAACAAGGATAGTTTTCGCTTCCCTATAGATGCTCCCATCCACAACAGTGTTCACCCACTATTAACAGAGTGTCAGGATGTCATGCCAGCAGAACTGCCAAATAAATTACCCCCTATGAGAGACATCCAACATGCCATTGACCTCACCCCAGGCGCCCAATTGCCTAACCTTCCACATTCTAGGATGAACCCCACCGAGCGAGCAGAATTGAATAAACAAATAGAGGGTTCGTTACAGAAAAGCTTTATTCGTCATAGCCTAAGTCCTTGTGCAGTTCCTGTACTGTTAACCCCTAATAAAGATGGCTCATGGAGAATGTGTGTGGATAGTAGAACTATCAATAAAATCACAGTCAAATATCGATTTCCTATCCCACGGTTAGATGATATGCTCGATGACCTTGCCGGCGCTAAATTGTTCTCAAATATAGATCTACAGAGCGGATACCACCAAATTAGAATTTGCCCAGGTGATAAATAGAAAACTGCCTTTAAAACTCAAGATGTGTTGTATGAATGGGTAGTAATGCCTTTTGGTATGTCTAATACCCCAAGCACCTTTATGCGTGTCTTGACCCACATTTTTCGCCCTTTCATTGGCAAATTCCTAGTTGTCTACTTTGATGACATCTTGATTTATAGCAAATCTGAAGGGCAACATGTAGAGCATCTTCCCCAAATCCTAACTACTCTAAGAGCCTCAAAATTATTTTCCAACCTCAAGAAGTGCGCCTTTTTGCAACGCCAGGTCCTCTTTCTCGACTATATTGTCCCGTCTCAAGGAATTGTTGTTAACCCTGAGAAAATTGAGGTTATTCAAGAGTGGCTTGCCCCAACTACTTTGACAGAAGCTCGTAGCTTTCATGAGTTAGCATCCTTTTATAGATGATTTATTAGAGGGTTTAGCACTATCACTGCACGAATCACTGAGTGCCTGAAAAAGGGAGAATTCAAATGGACAACTACTGCCCATAAGGCTTTCCTAGACATTAAAGACAAACTCACCACTGCACCCTTGTTATGCCACCCAGATTTATCCAAAGCCTTTGAGGTTACTTGTGATGCGTCTGGAATGGGAATTGGAGGCGTTCTCAGTCAAGAAGGTCACCTGGTAGCGTACTTCAATGAGAAACTTAATGAGGCCAAATAGAACTACTCCACTTATGATAAAGAATTTTATGCAGTAGTTCAATCTCTTTGTCACTAGCGCTACTACCTATTGCACAAGGAATTTGTACTTAACTCAGACCATCAAGCCCTACGCTACTTGAACTCCTAGCGCAATTTAAGTGGTAGACATGCAAAGTGGGTAGAGTTTCTTCAAGATTTTACCTTTGTCCTTAAGCATTGTGCGGGCCAGGACAATAAAATTGCAGAATTTGCTTACAATAACTCTGTCAATCGCACAACAGGTAAAATCCCATTTGAAATTGTCTACGGCCTATCACCCAAACAACCCATTGACCTTATTCCATTACCCACTACCTATCGACCTTCAGAGTCTGCCCACACTTTTGCTGAACACATCCATAATCTACATGCTGAGAAAAACCAAAAATTACTTTAAGTAATGAAAATTATAAACTTTCTGCTAATGCACATCGTAGGTTTAAGGAATTTCAGATTGGTGAGTATGTTATAGCTTGTCTTAACCCTGCACATTTTCCACCCGATGCCATAAAAAAGCTTCATTCACGTTCCATTGGTCCCTTTGCAGTTATTCGTCGACTCGGATCCAATGCATACATAATAGACTTACCTCCTGATTTATCTATTAGTCCTATATTCAATGTGGCAGATTTATTTGCTTACCGAGGCACATTTGAGCCTCCCGTTTTACCTTCTTCTATGGTTGCAGGTCCCTCTTCAGTTTTGACTCCCTGATTACCGACACAATCTATTGCTCCGAGCGATGTAATTGTGGATGTTGTTTATGATAAATATATTACTTCTTTGAATGGGGGTGCTCGCCAATTCCTTGTGCGTTGGAAAGAACGTCCTTCCTCTGATGATACTAGGATTACTGAAGACGAACTGTGTCAGCTCGCCCCTGCTTTGTTGGATTCTTATTAGCAGTCTAACTTACCGGAGTTGAGTTCTTTCCATTGGGGGGAAATGATGTAGCACATGATTTTAAAGTTTATGTTAGGCGCAGTAATAGGACTCGAAAGTCCTAATTAGCTGCTGAATTATCTTAATTTAGTATTTTATTGGTTAGTATGGTTGTTGGGATGGTTGTTGGGATATTAGTTTATTATGGTTTGAATTCTATTAAGCCTATAAATAGGCTATATATGAAGAACAGAGGTAGATTGGAATGATTATCAAGTTTTCCCCTAAGTTTTCTCTCTATTTCTTCCCTAACTTCTTCTCTTCTCCCTCTTCCCCTCTATTCTTCTTTCCCTCATTCCCCGTCCGGCATCAAAACTTCTTCAAAAAACCCAAAAACACCACAAATCTTCTTCAAATTGCCTTTGCGGAATCAAATACCAAAGATCCGACAAGAATGAGCAATGAATCTAGTCAGAACAAAGCACCAAAGCAAAATACCAAAGGAAGACGAAGCCCTCTATGCTCGCATCAATCCAGACTTCCAAGGAGCAAAATCGTGGCTTCAATCCAAAATCAGAGGCAAGAACGAAGATTTCAACAGAT
Organism: Aristolochia contorta; assembly: GCA_022405105.1. NCBI lineage: Eukaryota > Viridiplantae > Streptophyta > Magnoliopsida > Piperales > Aristolochiaceae > Aristolochia > Aristolochia contorta. The sequence goes on from JAHZSQ010000057.1 coordinate 79,209, forward strand.
TTCCAAGCCAAACAGGCACTGAATCAACAAAAATCGGCTTGGAAGAAGCAAAAAAATAGAGGGTTTCGATTTGGGGAAGACGACGAGTCAGCCGAGTCGACTCGATCTGCCTGTCCGAGTTGAACCCTTTTCTAACTGATCCACGCCAAGTTAAGTCCGAGTCGACACGGCTCTAATACCATGTCAGACTTATCAGAAAACGGGATACATGTTATTGATGACCTAATATACTTATACACATCTTTACAATGGTCAAATGACCAAAATACCCTTGAAGGGTAAAAAGACAAAAATACCCCTACTTTACTTATTCTAACAGGAGAGTCTTTGGAATTCTGCTAAAGGTTTGTCAGAACCATCTACCCATGTGTCAAACCAGAGAGATGTATTCTGGCCATTTCCGATTCTGTATCAGATCTAAGAACGGAATAAAGGAAGAAGTTTGAGTATTTGATTCGAAACAAGAGAGTTGCCTTGCTTGAGTTTACGAAGAGTCAGATGAGACGAAGAACCATGTTTAGTGCGCATGAAATCTGTCCATAGAGAATCTTTGAAGCAGTAAATGCGCCAAATGAGTTTGAGGCAGAAAGCTTTGCCTACGGATTGAATTTTTCTTATGCCTAGGCCACCTTCCCTATGGGATTCACATGCTTGAGACCAATTTGCATGGTGCATTTTCTTATTCCCCTTATAGGACCATAAGAAGTTACGGAAGTGTTGGTCAATCTATATGTGATCCTAATAAGGAGATGAAAACATGCGAGAAGATGAAGGGGAATACTAGTTAGAACAGATTTTAAAAGGTTGATACATCCAACAAAAGACAATGCTTTATTTGTCTATCCATTCACTCTTTTTTTGGATTGCATTTAGAAGTAGTTCATAAGTGGAGCAGGTGAGGCGGGTGGTGGGAATATTAACTCCTAGATACGTACCAATAGACTCAAATTGAGAGAATGGGATAATAAGGCTTAGGCCGGTTCTCTGATCAATATGTAAACTCTTGGAGAAGAAGATGAGAGATTTAGAAGGATTATAATGCTGGCCTGAATACTCAGCATATTGATTTAAGATTATCATTAATGCTTGTGCTGAGCTATGATCAGCAACGCAAAACAGAAGTGTATCATCTGCATAGTGCAGATTACAAATAGAGTGCATGTTTAGGATGGGGGACCAAGGTTTAATCAGATGATTTTCAACCTCTTGTTAAATTTTAATAGAGAGGAGCTTAGTTGCAAGGGTAAATAGGGAGGGTGACATTGGGTCACCTTTTCAGAGACCACACGAAAGAATGATAGGAGCACAAAGTGTGCCAAATGAGAATTTGGTAAGAAGCAGTGGCGAGACAAGAATGTATGATTTTTTGCCAAACAACAAGAAAATGAAATTGCTTTAAGGCATGATTAATGAATGACCAGGACATAGTGTCGAATGCTTTACACAAATTTATTTTGGCTCCTATATAGGAATGCTTTTTTCTTTTGGATTGGAAAGTTTTTAAGATTTCATGGGCAAGTAGAATATGATCAAATATTTGCCTACCTTTGATGAAGGCAGCTTGGGTGGGGGAAATAAGAGAAGGTAAAAGATTTGTGAGACGACTCGCTAGCATTTTTAGTGAAGAGCCTATAAATGATGTTGCAAAGGCTTAACGGTCTATAATCTCCAAAACTTTTTGGATTGTTGCATTTAGGAATGAGAACAATGTAGGTTTTATTTAAACAAGGCTCCATTTGATCTGATAGAAAGAACGAATTAAGATTTCTGAGGAGATTCTCTTTCATTAAGGACCAATGATACTTGAAAAAGAGAGGTTGGAACCCACCAGGTCCTGGGGCTTTATAAGAGTCCATTGAGAAGAGGGCAACTCTCAATTCACGTATTTTAAAAGGCTAGATCAAAAGGCTTTGTTGTGGTAGACTGAGTATTCTACTAGAGTTGAAGGAAGGAGGTTGGTGGTTTGAATGGACAGAGTATAGTTGTGAGAAGAAAGAGAATGTTTATAGTGTTATTTCAGATTTAGTTTGTAGTACTGTATCAGTGGAAGATTCTATGAGTTGGATTATGTTAATTTGGTCACGACTTCCTATAAAGGAGTGAAAATACTTGGAATTTCCATCTCCTCCTGTAGATATGTTTTGTTGTGCCTGTTGGAAAGTGTGTATATGTTTGATACAAGAAAGTTTCAAGAGGGAATGTCAAAGATCTTTTTCCTGTAATTGCAAATTCAGATCCGTGGGATTTAGATGTAGGGAATTTTGTACTTTAGCTAAGTGTTTTGTAGTTTCCCTAATTTTTATGTGGAAGTTTCCAAAAATATCTTTATTCCATTTTTTAAGGGTTATAGCTATGTTTGCAAAGCGAACTGGGAGAATATCCAGGGGAGGGGAGGATTGATGAGGGTGTTGTAAGGAGGATCAGGATTGTTGGATGAGAGAGTCGATCATCTTTCATCCACATTGCCCGGAATCGAAAAGGCTTGATTATGGAGTGGGAATAGAGGTGGTGAAGAGAAGGGGGTGGTGATCAGATCGAATCCTTGGCAAAGATCGAATTACTGACTGGGGCCAGAATATAATAAATCTATCATTTACAAGGGCTCTATCTAGTCTAGCTAATACAAGTTGATCATTTAATCAGCCATTAGACCAGGTGTATTTTGGGCCGGAAAATCGTAAGTCGATCCAGCCATTAATAGTGATAAAGTCGGAGAAAGGTTTATTAGGCCTATATAAGTGAGAAACATTAGAAAATTTTTCACCGCTGGATATTGTTGCATTAAAATCTCATATTAATAGAATAGGATTAGATTTGGACAATGGGATATTTTGGAGCCAATGAAGTCCATCTATCCACTTTGTTGGGAGTGGGGGAAGGTATATAAAAGTTGTTTGGAGGGATTTGCCACCTGGCAATAAGATGTTGACTTTGATATAAAATTCAGTTGATTTATCTACGATTAAGGCAATTGATTTTTTCCAGAGAAGCCATTGGTCGCCAATGAGGCCATTAGAAGGGACCGGATGAACTGATGGATAGATTGAATTCAACCAAGAAAATGTTTTAGAACAATCAAGAGATGAGATCTTAGTTTCACTGAGATAGATAATATCTGGAGAGTGTGTTGCAATAAGAGAAGAGAGTGCTTGTCGAGTGGAGGAGCTCTGCGCACCTCGAATGTTCCACACTAATAAACTAATCTTAAGAAAAAATTAAGAGATAAGAAGTCATACCTGGTAACGCAGGCAAAGTCGTTTCTGCTTTGATCATTCTACGAGGGAGTTTGATACGGCTGGATTCAATATTTACCTCGCTGTGGGGACACACTAGTTGATCTAGTGCTTGCCTCTTCTGGCTGAGACTTGTATCCAGAATCCTCGACGGCTAGGGCATGGATATCGGAACTTCTATTGAGGCATCTATTTCCTCTATGAGGACAGGGAGAAGGGTTGGGAGAATATTGTTATCATTTTGTTCTGATTCTTTGGATGGGCGTGAGGAAGAATAGGCTTTGAGCGCAGCACTTAGATCCTGAGGTTGCACAGTGATTCAGTGGACAGTAGAGGCAGAGAACTGTTGTGTGGTGATCGTAAAGTGAAGTAGATAGGGGGGAATATCCTGAGATTTGAGAGATGCCGATGAAGGTGCTGAGGGCATCAAATTAAGTGGTGAGATCATCAGGTTGGTATTCCCGAAGAGGTCGTGACTGGAACGAGAACTTGGTGACTGCCTAACTTGCCTAGGGGAGCTGTTTGATGAAGTAGGTGGGGTGTAGAATCGGGTAGCAGTGTGTTAACGTGTAACAGCTTGCCAACCTTGGGAAGATGGATCCTCCGGGTCTTGGGTTTGTGGAGCATGAGGGGTCGTAGAGGTAGAGGATGGAGCAAAACGACATCCAACGATTGAGTGACCCCACCTTTTGCAATAAACACATACACAAAGACGGCGTTCTACGTGAAAGGGTAATTTAAAAGAGTTTGTAGCAGTCCACTGGTAGAAAAGTGTTATCCGCCGACGGTTGGGACATTTTGCGTCGGCGGAATACCTCTCCGCCGACAGTCCTTTTGTCTCGTCGGCGGAACTTCGCAGAATCCCGCCCACCCATCGGCGGAACACCCAACACACTCCAGAACGAACCCGTCGGGGGAACTCACAATTTCGTTCGCCGACACACCCCTACAAGCGTCGCCGGAAAGTATCTTAAGCGCCGATGCACCCCAGAACGAAACCCGTCGGGGGAATTCACCAACACTTCCGCCGACGCACCCAATACACGTCGGCGGACAAATAAGTTAATCGAAGAAAGAATCCCCCGACGCAAAACTACCCGTCGGGGGAATTGTCTCCACCGACGCATGCTCACGCGTTGGCTCAAATATCTGCGCCAACGTTTAGGTCCGCGTCGTCGAACGATTTTTCCCTTTTCTCCCTCCCCCGCACCCTTCTCCCTACCCCGCATGCACTTCTCCCTACCCCGTGCACTTCTCCCTCCCCCGCGCCCTTCTCCCTACCCGCATGCACTTCTCCCTACCCGTGCACTTCTCCCTCCCCGCGCCTTCTCCCTCCCCGTGCTTCTCCCTCCTCCAGCCTGTGCCAGCGCCCTACTCCCTCCCCCGGCCTGCGCCCACTTTACTCTTCGAGCAGCGACTAACAATTTCAATGAGTCGACGAACAGAAACAGTCTCTCTCTCGCGAAGTATCCAGCGAAGCTCCTTGCGCGATTCTTCCTCTTGTATTCTTTCTCTTCAATTTCTCTTTCTCCCTTTGATTCTCTCGATCTCTTCCAGAGGTTTTCTTATTCTCTCTTTGCCTTTCTCTCTTTGCCTTTCTCTCTTGTATTCTTCCTCTTGTATCCATTCTCTCTTCGATTCTTATTCTTTCTTTATTACCAGATTACAGGTTGGAAAGCGAGTAATAAACAGACGTTAAACAGGTAAAAAGTCCTCAAACTATCTTCTCTTATCTCCTCCTTCATCTCTGTCATCTCCCTCTCTCTCTCAACTCTCTCTCTCTCTCTCATCTCTCACTCTCTCATCTCTCTCTCTCATCTCTCTCACTCTCTCTCATCTCTCTCTCTCATCTCTCTCTCTCATCTCTCTCACTCTCTCTCATCTCTCTCATCTCTCTCACTCTCTCTCATTTCTCTCACTCTCTCTCATCTCTCTCTCTCACTCATCTCTCTCATCTCTCTCATCTCTCTTACTCTCTCTCATCTCTCACTCATCTCTCTCTCTCTCTCATCTCTCTCATCTCTCTCTCTCTCTTCTCTCTTCTCTCTTTCTTCGAAATTAATTTTTTTTTTGTTTTCAACTATTCCGCCGACGCGTGATGTCCGTAGTCGGAATTGTTTCTGACTGCGCGTGATGTCCGTTGCCTGAATAGATTCCGCCGAAGTGTGTGGTCCGTCGTGGGAAAATTTACTCCGCCGACGGGCGCATGCGTCGGGCGAAATTTTCTGTTCGCCCGACGGGTTTTTTGTCCTCCGACGGGTTTTTAGGTCGGCAGAGTGGTCCGCCTACGCCATTCAGACGGCGCGTGGCTACCCGTCGTCGGAATATCCGACGACAGTTTCTCCTGTTCCACCAGCGCTTTTTGCCCGTCAGCGGAGCTAACATTTCTACTAGTGGTCTCTACAATAACTCCATCTCTTCCTGCAGAAGGTTTGCTTCAACCTTGACATGGGCATAGGAAAGCTCTTCACGACAATTGATCGTCTCAGCATCCATGCCTATATAGCGGCCTAAAGGATTGACCACTAAGGCGAGAGCTTCGTCATGAAGGAAATGAGGAGGAAGGTTGACTAACTTCAACCTCAGTGAGGCAGTGATGAGCATGTAGGATTCAACATGAAAATCTGGTGGCCAGTGGAACAGCTAAAGGTGTGCATCCCGTATCTTGATAGGACACAAAGAGAGCAGAGCTTTACAATGCTCTCGGGAAGGAAGTTTGAAAGAGAAATATCCACGTCGTACTGGAGAAACGATGATGTTGGGGTCGGGCTGGTATGGGACGCGCAATAGGGCAGCAAGACTAGAGGCAACTAGGGCAGGAGTTGCAAGAATGCGTCTGGCAAACAGACCCACCAGGGAGTGTTGCATACTTAGGAGTCCCCTCTCGATGCACTCCCTGGTTATTGTGACCCGATGGAAGTTGTTTGTGATAGAGGCGACTATGTCCGACCTTGTAGTTGCAGGCGTAAGAGATGTGATAGGAACAGGAAGAAGACCCTCGAGGATTGGGAAGGTTTTGGTGTTTGATTAAAAAGGGTAAGTGGTTGGATGGCTAGTGGTGCATTCATATGAAAGTCTTGTGAATCAGAGGTAGGGGGGACGGTCGGATCATGGGAAGAGGAGGGGTCGAGACCAGGTTGAGGTGTAGCCATGGTGAAGTTCAGAAATGAAAGAAGAGTGAAGGTTTCGATAGGTAGAGTTGAGAGGGAGAAGAAGACAATGTGTTAGAGGAAGAAGAAGACGATGCGTTAGAGGAAGAAGACGACAATGTGTTAGAGGAAGAAGACGACAATGTGTTAGAGGAAGAAGAAGACAATGCGTTAGAGGAAGAAGAAGAGGATGTGTGTATGGGAAGAGATGAGAGTCTATGGTGAGAGAGTTTGGGTATGAGGGTAGTTCTTCAAATTCATTTCCATTGAGAAACTGGGAGTTGCAAAAGAAATTACAGGAAGAAGAAGGGCAAGATGGGGATTTAATTTCCATCGCATCAAGTGGAGTTTTAGACGATATGCATGGAGAAGTACTTGAGTGTAGGGGAGTAAATGCATTGACCATTTTCGAAAATGTTGGAGTTTCGATAATGAGAGAATGCCAAGGTTTAATGATAATGAACATTGTAAAGAAGGGATCGAGGAGGATTAGCAGTATTATTATGGGGGAAGTAACAGAGAAAATAAAAATTTTGTTATGAAACAGGTGAGAGGGACTCCCAGAAGGTAACACTTGTGGAAGCAGTAACTCAGGAGTATGCTAAGTGGAAGAGGGAGGCTGATACTTACCTGCAAGCGCCATCTGAAGGGGAGCTTCTCAAGGTACATGAGGCTGTTTTATCTTCTCCTTGTCTCTTGTGTTGTAACATCCAATCCAGTGACCTGTCCTTACCACAATTTACCAGGAGTATGATGCATATATTCTATCAAAGAGACTCTGATGCAGAGGGCGATAGACAATAAACAGAGGAAACTTAAGGCGGAAGATGTCGCTTTAGATTCGACCCAGGGAAGAGGAAACAAATGTGATGAAAACATATTGTCTTAAGAAGAAAGCCAGAGAGATCTGGAGATTCATGTGCTGACGGGTATATAGAACCATTAGAAATTGGGGAGGAGAAGGTGTCGGAAACCATGGATAGTAGAGTTGGGGAAGAAATATACGTTTTGATATGCAGGTGGGGCAGAGCCGATCTTTGCAGAGGTCACTGGGTGTGGTGGTTGTATCCGGGGTGTATAGGAATAGTTTCAGATGGGCTAGAAAAGAGTTAGGGAAGTTGTTGAAGTGAGTGTTGAGAAACATAAATGAGCCAGTATCTGTAAAATTTGAATGAAAAGAGTTGGGATTAGTGGAGGTGGGTGACTTAGGGCGAGTGACAGTGGAAAGGAAAAATTGTAAGCGAAGTTTAAAAGCAACCCAGAACAAAACTAATATGAAGTAAGGAGGTAGAAAATGAAAAGGGTATTGGGTGTGTGAAATTGATGTGTGGAGTAGGTGATCTGCTTTGTGTGGAGAATTAGTGAGTAGAGAAGGTTTGTAGGTGTCGGTGGAATCGCTTCATCGCACTTTTGCTTGCTCGCGATAGTTATAAAATAATTGCACACATTTCTCTCAAGTCCCAACAAAATAAATTAAAAATTAAAAATTAAAAATTTATTATAATTATTTACGAAAGGAAAATGCTAATTGTACCTATGTTCAGTACCTATTTAATGCACCAGCCAATTGGAAACATAGCTGCATTGGGTTTATCCTTGAGAATTTAGTATTTTATAAAATAAAAAAAATTGATTTTTAAAATTTTCTTATTGGCTGGTACAGCCTAGGTGCAACTAGCATTACTTTTTACGAAAAGGCTAATTACTTAAATAACCCCAGACAGCTGCAACAATGACTAAATGACATATTGGTCTGTGATGGGCCATCAAGGCCCGAGGCCCCAATGGCTTTCAGCCAATTTTTGTCAAACATCACTCGGTCTTAAAAAAAGAGCATCTACTAAAAACATCCCTGTCATATTCCAGTCGGGAGTAGTGGACAAAGAATTAACAAAACCTTCATAGTACTTATATAAAAAATTGAGCAGCCCAAAACTTTTAGTCACTATAGGCCAATTAGTTTTTTATATAAAAAATGATGATTGTTATTTAAAGGAGAGTAATGCAGTCTAGAGTGTTTAAGATAGTTATCTGAAAATTTTAAACTTGGGTTGAGCCCATATACTAGGCAATAATCTATTAATATATTTTTCAAAAAGAGAGGTGTCGTATTTCTCCATAGGCTGATTATCGAAGTTCCTGCACTAGCCATAGTCGATCCCTCTTTTGCAAGCCTATCCTGGAGTTGGATTCCCTAAAAGCATGGCGAAGGTGATACGATGGGTGCTGCGACAGGATATCCTTGCAAGTCCACCAGAGGAGTTAATCGCCAGTGCATTGCCTCTTTCTGAGTTGTAGCCATAATTGCCCGCAAGGAGCCTCCCTCAATAATGACATGTGGTGTGGGAAAAAAGTGATGAAGAAAAGACAATAGAAGAAGAAGGGAATGTAGTTTGACCTCATTGTTTGTTTTATTGGTAGGGCCCAGACAGAAATTAAGAGTGGAAGGCCTTGTTCACTACAGATAATCACCCCCCAACTGTTATATTTTTATCTGAGAACACGGATCCATCAAAGTTGGCTTTTATGAAATGGGAAGGATGTGGAGTCCAATTTATGTTAGGACGAGGGGCTTTTGAGGGGATAAAGTATTTGATGGATCCTTGTTTGGCTATGTCACTTACCGAGTACATGATTTTTGTATGGATTTGCTCTGCGTTTTGCAATACTCCTCTAAATTTCCTCTTATTCCTTGCACACCATATCTCCCATAGTGTGGTCCAGTTTTGACCTTACTTTTGACACTTGAATTATAAGATTTGCTACCTCTATTGGCCAGAGGCTACGGACATGATTTTCAATCTGATCGACCTGCAAGTCCATAATAGAATTTGTCTTTTCTCTCGGGTGAACAAGCCTAATCAATTTACGGGAAAGAGATACTAAGGTCAAGGTCTGGTTTCCAACTGTCGTGCCATAAGGATATTTCCTTACCATTTCCTACATAGTATTTAAGGAATTTTGTGAAGATACAAAGGAGTGGCCGCACTTGTCTCCATACCCATATTTCCTCTTTAGGCAATCTCAAGGATCAAGGATCCATATTTTGATCTCATGATTTTTGCCCAGAGAGACTCAATATCCACAAAGATTCTCCAAATAATTTTGAGTTTATAAGTTGTGCTTAGCTCCTTGAGGTTCCTTATTCCCAAGCCTCTTGTTGACGTTGATGCACATATTTCCCTCCAATTGAGCAAGTGGATTTTGTGGTTCCCTTGATAGTCCCACAAGAAGTCTCTGAATAGACGTTCAATTTTTTAAAATATACTCATGGGGTAGAACAAAACATGAGATTAGATGGATAGGAAAACCTGATAAGATAGACTTTATAAGGAGTAACCTTTCACTTTGAGATAAAGATTATTTTAGCCACCGTTGTAGTCTATTCTCAATAGCCTTAAGGGTTCACATGTGTCTCTAATTAAGTTAGATGATGGGATTTTTATGCCTAAAAATTTTCCTTGAGTGTCAGTTACATTATAGGGAAAGATCCACTAATTTGTTGTTTTGGTGTGTCTAAGGTTTCTTTTGCAAAAAAGAGATTTGTTTTTATATTATATTTTTTTACCAGCAACTTTTTCATATTCTACCAAAATTTCTCTGAGTTTATGTGCTGATCGTAGCTCTGCCCTAGCAAACAAAACAATATCATATGCAAAGTGTATGTTACAAATAGTGGGCTCCGCAGTTGAGAGGGCCCATGAGATAATTTAGTGTACTGAGATGTCTATTTGAATTCTAGAGGATAGAAGCCAGAACATCTTTGTAGGTATATGGTTTATGAGTACCTGGTATGATGTAGAAGTGATACAAGATAGTAGAAGGCGTTGCCATTAAAGTGGGAAATCAAAAGTTTGAAGAGTGTACATTATGAATCCCCAAAATAGAGATTCAAAAGCTTTGTGCAAATCAAGCTTTAGACCAAATAAATTGTTCTTTTATCTTTTTCAATTAAAAGAGGTTAGGATTTCATGTGCTAAAAGTGTATTATCGGTACAACCTTTAATAAATGCAGTTTGGTGTAAGCTCACCAAGTTAGAATAAATTCATATGCTAAAAGTGTATTATCGGTAAATTCATTACACAACCTTATGGGCTGAAAATATTCAAAGGTCCGTGGTTCTGTTATTTTTAGGGGTAATGAAGGTTTAATTTAGGCTAAGTTCCACATAACCTGACATGAACAAAGAAATCATGTTATAGGTTATGTCGTCTTTGATCATGTGCCAGTGCTCCTTGAAGAAGTAGGGTTTAGGGTTTAGGGTTTAGGGGGGTTTGGGGTTTAGGGTTTCGCATTTCGTGTTTGGGTTTTGGGGTTTGGGGTTGGGGGTTGGGGTTGGGGTGGAGGGGTGGAGGGTTGTTTGGGGTGAAGGGGTTTGTTTGGGGTGAAGGGATTGTTTGGGGTGAAGGGGTTTGTTTGGGGTGAAGGGGTTTGTTTGGGGTGAAGGGGTTTGTTTGGGGTGAAGGGCTTAGGGTGAAGGGTGAAGGGGTTTGTTTGGGGTGAAGGGCTTAGGGTGAAGGGTGAAGGGGTTTGTTAGGGGTGAATGGCTTAGAGCTTAGGGTGAAGGGGTTTGTTTGGGGCTTAGAGCTTAGGGTGAAGGGTGAAGGGGTTTGTTAGGGGTGAAGGGCTTAGGGCTTAGGGTGTGAAGGGGTTTGTTTGGGGTAAAGGGCTTAGGGCTTAGGGTGAAGGGGTTTGTTTGGGGTGAAGGGCTTAGGGCTTAGGGTGAAGAGAGCTTGTCTGACCTCCCTCTGTGTGATGGTTTTTGTTATGGGTTAAGTTTGCATTGTTGTACAAAGTTTCCTGGTTTGGTGGGCCCTATGTTGTTTATGTATGTTTCCTTGAAGTAGGTCAGCTGTCTTCTTCGGTTTCTAAAATATAACCAGAGCATGTTCTAATTGTGCTTATGCGGTTAATTTATTCCCAAACCTTAGCAAAAGTACGAAAAAACTTTGTATTCTCATCACCATGTTCAACGAAATACTGACATTGTTTTGGAATTCATGTTTATATTGAATTATCAGTAGGCGCATGCATTCATGTTGGAGAGTTTTCTCCTCACTAATTAGGTTAGAGTTTTAGAGATTTAATGACAAACTTGCGTGAGTTTTATTATGTTTTTCTACTGTCTGATATTCTTATGAAAATTTCCAAAGTTAGTTTTATTCCATTGATCTAGACACTTGGTAACTTTTGAGAGTCAATGTGAGAGAAGGTCTGGTGGGGCCATTGCTCTAAATGGATGGCTCAACAAGGCCTATCCTTTCAAAACCACCTACTCATACTCGGGGGATTTGGTCCACATTGCGTGGTACTGAAAAATAGTTTGCTTTTTCCTTGGGGTCTAAGTTGGATTAATAAAGGGGCATGCTCTGACCTGGCACATGGAAGAACTGTTACTGCTGTGAGCGTCAATAGGTTTGACCAATAAGTACTACAAATAGCTCTGTCTAGCCTAGTAGAGCAGCAATAGGTTCACTAGCCTTTATAGTTGCATTAAAATCACCTAAAAGTACCCATGGGGTAGTTGCCGATATAGTTGCTTGAATAAGCGATTGGATTCCTTCCTGCCATATCAGATGATCAGGTGGCAAGTAGACGAATCCAGATTTATTAGACCCTTCGGAGTCTTATTTTCAGTAAAATGCCGTATTGATCAGTGTGTTTTATAGAGATAGAAACATTGTCTTTTCACAGGAGACATAATCCTTCAAAAAGCCCCTGTGATGGTACCGACAGTCAATTCGGATACCTACGGAATGACCATTTAATGAGATTTGTATCTTTGGGATTATCCACTTTTGATTCCCTTAAATAAACAACATCTAGGTTGTGATTAAAACAATATTTTTTAAAATAGATAGAGTCGAGGCATGTTTGATGCTTCGAATGTTCTAGACAAGAAAACTATCCATAAAAAATTAATAAAAGGGATGGTATATTACATGCAATATGGTGGTCCATGTGTCCCAGTGATCCAATCCTTGGAGCTTTGACTGGCTAACACCATTGAGCGTGTGTATCGCAGCCAGAACGACACCATTTTTTGTGGATATAACATATTCATGTGCCCGAAAAAGATTCATGGTGGTGAACAAGGTCATTTTAGGTTGTTAATTTGCCATCATTTGGAAGTTTTCGATCATTTGGTGAGAATGGGGATTGAATCACCAAATTATTTTGCATCAGGCTGACAGACTCATGCACTATTTGTTTCATAATCTTTAGCACGATTTGGTTGAAGCTGGGCTTCAGGTACTACTGTTTCTTAACCGCCGCAGGTGGAGCAAATGTCAGTCGCAAGTCGCACCCCTTGTCATCAACTGCAGGCACATTCCTAGGTTGCATGACCCATATGTGCGTCTTGTTGGCAAGGGGGACTGATCCTAGTATGTTTGTACTGCAACATTGGGCGAAGCTCTCCCCACCAAATTCTCCTTAAAAAAACAAGGACATTCACTAACCTAGAAACATATCCTAAACCACCTGCCTCCGTTCTTAGAAAAATCAGATACCTAGTAGGTGATGGCACTCAAGTCTCATATTGTATGATAAGTGGTTAAATAACCTAGACAGCCCTTTCAGTGAAAAACAAATATATTTTGAGGGACCTCCTCTTAGGTAACCATCAGACATGGAATAAAATTTGCATTAGCGAGTTAAGGCCGGCAATGTTTTTTTTTTTTTTTTTTTGAAGAGGTTATATATGGCCCCCGATGTTGTTGAACAAATCCTAGAAACCTTACTACCAATGGAAAATTAAACCATTTGGGTCCCCTCTATGGATGGATCCTTCACCGTGAAGGAGACTTACTGCTTGATATACATGAAACAAAAAACAAATCAGATGAATATTTTGTATGGGCCAAATGATCACCTATGGAGCCACATCTGGAAAATCAAAATTCTGCCAAAGCATAAGACCTTTCTATGGTTAATCATGAAAGATAGGATACCCACTGCTGCTGACCAATTAATT
>JAHZSQ010000055.1:0-25000 GCA_022405105.1 Aristolochia contorta
TGAAACCACTCGCTCTCCCAATTCTGATCACGATTCTAATTCTGATCTGTCGTCGAGAGAATATTCCGGCGGCGGCATGATCCGCGGAGCAACGAAGTCTCTGCCATGGGTGTCGCTCGAGGAGGGCCAAGAAGAGATGATGGCGGCTGTGTGCATGAGATGTCATATGCTTGTGATGCTCTGCAAGTCCTCCCCCACCTGCCCCAATTGCAAGTTCCTGCATCCTCCCTTCATGAGGAACGCTGCCTCAAACCAGCACTTCAAGCCCACGGGCCTTAGGCTACTATGCTGCGAAGATTGAATCTGAAAGAAATTACTGGCTAGCTGTTCAAGAAAGAAATCAAGAAGAACAAAACACTTGACATCAGCTGGACACGCTCACAAGGAGAGAGTACCAAAGAAGATGAAGCTGCGTGCTTTGTAAATATAGGAATTAGAGTGATCGATGAAAATGCTTGTTTTTCAGTAACATGGAAATTTGTAAAACGAGCATGGATTTTGAAGCTTTTGAGTTTTAATATTTAATCCTAGCGCTTGGGCTTTAAGTGGTCGTCGTAAGTGCAACTACATAAAACTCTACCACCTGTGATCTGTACTTTAGATGCCCGAGATTAATGACTGCAACGCCGAACCAATTTGGATTAGATTATTAAATAACGTGAAGGCCCAGCACTTCACATTTCAGCTCCACCTTTGCAAGGAGGGGCGATTTTCAGACCCCAAAATTTGATATGTCAATGTTGCAAACTTTGACCGAGCGTTGATCCTGAAAAAGTAGCAGGAGGTATCAACCGGAACTAACTGTAATGAAATATGTCAATGTATGATCTCGCTAATTGTTTTTTATTTTGATTACCATATTAATTAGCCTTCAAATACTATTTCATAATATTCCTCTACGTATAACCTTCAATAAATTTTTTTCATAATATTCCTCACTAACTTCAGTTCAAATTTTTCTTCATAATCTCTTATTATAACCTTTGGTTTAAATTTTTCCTCTCATATAGCCTTCGGTCCTAATTTTTCCTCATGCGTTTGCACCTAAAAAAAAGCCAATGGGGGCTTTCCGGAAAAAATTTGGGTCAGGGCACCGAATCCGCTTGTCTAACCTGAATGACTTATGAAAACCTACTTTTAATTGCCTCGGCCACTAAAAACCATTGTCTAAGTCACCATCATAAACTAGATCTCGCCAAAGTGGTGCCAAATGGCCAATGGTTGCATAGTGAGACAAATCTAAGCATTTCCTCATCTAGAATTTTGTGTTAGCATGTGATTTTGTAGTTTCTCTTAATAATTTGGTTGTTATACCGACTAAAATTTACTGAAACTTTAGTATATCAAAGTCCAAATTGCGATCAAATCTAATTTGAAAGATGATCTTCTCATGTATTTTATCTCTAACTCAAAAACTATAATTGCAGGTTGCTATGAAAATATTTGAGGGCTATATCATTTTGGGGAAAGTGAAGTTTTGAGTAAGCATGCTTCAGTTGTTGCAGGTTGACATTTTCTTTTGAGGGCTATACGGACCAATTTGATTTATAATTAAGCCTTAAATCTTGCATTCTTTTTCCCAAATTTCAAATGTATACTGATATTGCCATGAAGTTTGATGAATTAAGTAGGAATAGATAGGAAGAAAGAGAAGAGCTAGAGAGGAATAATTGCTAATGGCAACAGCCTCCTAGAGATGATGAAAGTGAACATTTAGCCTCTCTCACACACAGACAACAGTCTCATGTCTTTTAACATCATAACAAAAGACTTTTAGCTACTTACTAATAAAGAACTAGATATGAGACGTACAAGTTTTGATAATTACTGAAATAGCATTGTCTTCCAACACTTTCCCTCAAGCTGCACTGCTAAAAAATCCATTTCCGCCTGGATGGAATTTGATCCGCCTGTAGGTATATATATTTCGTCAGCTGAATACACCGAAATATTACCCAACTGCCGGCGGAGTAAAATCCGGAAATTGGGCCTGATTTCAGTCTAGTTTATATGGGCTCATTAAGCCCACTAGAGATTAATATTCATGATTTCAAATCTGGCCCAACTTCCCACTCATTATCCCTTCTCCCTAATCCCGCTCCTGCCCTGAAAATCCACAAAAATCGGCTAAGTCCAGCGCGCGCACTCCTTCCCTCTTACTCACCGGCGTTCTCTTCTGGCTGAAACTCTTCGAAGCACCTCCGTCCGTCTAGTCCCGACGCACAATCTCCTCCGGCCAAATACCCTTCCAAAAACCTTCGGCTGTTCGAAAACCCAGTGCCTTGAAAACTCTCGGCGTGTTTGGCGGTCTCCTCTCTGTTTCTAGCCACCTTCCCATCGTCGACCTCCTCTGAACTCGTTGCCATCGACGGAAAGCCCTTCCCTCACCGTTGCAGGTAAATTTGCTTTTCGATTTTTAGCGTTGATGAATTTTAGCCTCTCGCTACTGTTTATCTTATTTTGTTTATTCGGATTTTTTTTTCATTGTGTGCAAGTGGGATCAGACAAAGCATCCTTCTTTGTGAAATTCGATTTTTCTAGCTTACAAAGAGGTAAACTTTCCCCCTTGGTATATTTTTTTCGTTTTAGACATTAAACGAAATAGTTGCTTTTGCTGTTTTCTTATTTTATCATAGAGAATGTGTTGTTTCGTTATCTTGCCCTGTTTGTTTCGTTATCTCGTGTTGTCTTTCCTACGTCTCTGTTTTTCACACATGCAACCACACTTATATATGCAATCTTAGGTTTCTTTCTCTGTTAAATAATCTTGGTGTATACTCAATGCCGCTGGAATTCTTTCTCTGTTAAATATTCCTAGGTTGCTTTGCATTCTTGTTCGGTACCATGAATAAGTGGATATTGTGAAATTTGCATGTACATCAGATTTGTGAAATTATATCCAATTAGCAAAAACTTTCAATTTTGGCCTCCATGTTGGGTAGTTTTTGTGGTAGTTTTTATGCTTTCTTGTTTTTGTGCTTCGAATTAACACTAATTCTCTCTCCCTTTCTCTTGCTATCGCTATGTTTCTCTCTTTGACTTCCTGTCGCTCTCTCTCTCAAAGTTGTTTTCACTCTCTATTTCTCTCTCTCTCTCTCTCTCTCTCTCTCTCTCTCTCTCTCTCTCTCTCCTTTTCTCTCTCAAGTTTAAATTCTTCTCTATCTATCTATCTCTCTCTCTCACGGTTTTCTCTTTAGCTCTCATCTTTTCTCTAGTTAAAATTACTCTCTCTCACTATACCTCTCAAAATCGTTTTCACTCTCTCTCTAAAAATCTCTTTCACTTTCTAATTTTCTGTTTCTCTTGTTTTTCACTCTCTCAGTTTTCTCTCAAGTTTCGCTTTCCCTCTCTAGTTCTCTCTCTGAATTCCACTCTCTGTCGGTTTTCCTCTCTTTGTTTCCTCTCTAATTCTCTGGCCTTCCTTTCTTTCTCTCTCTAACACAAAATCTGTTTCTCTCTAATTAGCCAGTGAGAAAGGGAGGGAGGGAGAATTAGAGAAAGGGAGGGAGAGAGAATTAGAGAGAGGAAGGGAGGGAGAGAGAATTAGAGAGAGAAAGGGAGGGAGAGAGAATTAGAGAGAGAAAGGGAGGGAGAGAGAAAGGGAGGGAGAGAGAATTAGAGAGAGAAAACAAAGAGAGAAAAATCGAGAGTGGAATTCAGAGAGAGAGAGAGAACAAGAGAGGGAAAGAGACATTTGAGAGAAAACTGAGAGAGTAAAAAACAAGAGGGAAAAATTCAGAGAGAAAATTAGAGAGTGAAACAGATTTTCAGAGAGATAGGGAAAGGGAGATAGAGAATTAGAGAGTGAAAATGATTTCGAGAGAGAGCCAGAGAGAGAGAGAGTACTTTTAAATAAAGAAAAAATGAGAGAGAAAAGGAGAGAGAATTAGAGAGTGAAAACGAGTTTGAGAGAGCGAAAGAAATAGTGTTTTAATTAGAGAGAAAACTGAGAGAGAGAGAGAGAGATAAAACTGAGAGAGAGAGAGGAATTCAGAGAGAGAGGAACTCATAGAGAGGGAGAATTAGCAAGAGAGAAACAGTTTTTGTGAGAGAGAGAGAGAGAGAGAGAGAGAAAGGGAGGGAGCGAATTAGAGAGAGAATTAGAGAGAGAAAACTTAGAGAGAGAAAACTTAGAGAGAGAAAATGAAGAGAGAGAAAACAAAAAGAGAGAAAATGAAGAGAGAGAAAATGAAGAGAGAGAAAATGAAGATTGCTTGATTAATTTAGCAAGAGGAAAAAATTTCTTTTCTAAATTTGACTGTAAGTCCAGATTTTGGCAAATCAAAATGGAAGAAAAATCTATCCCTTTAACAGCTTTTTCTACTCCACAAGGTCATTATGAATGGTTAGTAATGCCCTTTGGATAGAAAAATTCCCCTCAAATTTATCAACGAAGAATGGATACTATTTTTGGAAAATATCATGAATTTATCCTTGTCTTCGTAGATGATATTTTTATCTGCTCTTTAACTTTAAAAGATCATGTCCAACATCTACATACTTTTTTTAAATTATGTATTGTAAATGGAATATGTCTTTCAGAAAAGAAAGTAATTCTAAACAAATCTCAAATAGAATTTCTCCGATTTCATATCTCTTCTCAGGGAATACAATTACAAACACATATTTCCAAAAAGATTTCATCCTTTCCTGATGTTCTTGAATATAAGAAACAAATTCAACAATTCCTTGGATGTTTGAATTATGCCTCTGGGTTTATTGATAATTACAAAAAATTTACACATCCTATTTCTAAATTATTAAGACAATCTTGCACCACAGGATGGACTCATGAACACACTGAATGTGTTAAACAAAGTAAACAAATTTGTGCTAATCTACCTTTGTTAGAATTACCTTCTGATATTGACAAATTGATTTTGCAATGTGATGATTCTGATGAATATTGGGCTGCAATTTTGAAGACAGATTTAAATAAAATTTGCCGATATGCTTACAGAAGCTTTAACTCCACTGAAATAAATGATACTGTTCATGAAAAAGAATTACTTGCAATTATAAGAGGAATTAAAAAATTCACTCTATTTCTTAACGGAAAAAGATTTTCTATTTTAACTGATAATTCTGCAATAAAAGGTTTAATAGAGAAAAAATCCTTAAACGAACCACAATTTAGGAGGTTAAACCGTTGGCAGGCTTTTCTTTCAATGTATGAATTTGACATTCATCACATAAAAGGAAAAGACAATTTTTTAGCTGATTTTCTAACGAGAAATGTGCTTCTTTTACAGTATAATTGATGCAGGAAGGGTTTTCCAATAATAAGGATTCCATCCCACTATTCGGGTTTCGTCCCACTAAGTCTAACCAGTCTTAAGCTGATTACAGAAGTCCTTTGGACTATAAAAGGGTTATTTACCCACAGTTTCACAAAACTTTAATTGTGACAAAATCGTCCTTTGAACGTTAAAAGGGAATTATCCCACAGTTTCACAATACTATAATTGTAACAATAAGTTTTTATTGTTCTTTAAAAACAATAACAGAATGGATATCACCAAGTTCGGATTGGGAATATTTAAAGGTGAAGTAAATGACATTGACAAAGGACTTCAACTTTTTGAAGAATGCCTTGAGTCTATTACTGATACTCTTCAAAAGAATATTGCTATATTTCAGAGCCTGACTTTCTCTATTAAAAGAATAATTGAAGGAATTGAGAAGACTTTGTCAGACATTGCTGAATCCAGCAAGACCCCAAAACAAGGCAAGAAGAATGAAAGCAGTGGTGGACCCGAAACTACTGAATCCAATAGTAAGGAAACCCAGATTGAACAAGAAGAAGAAATTTTTCTTCGTCCAAATATAAAAAGAACTTTTGCCAATAATAATTCTAGAGGAAATCTCTACTTCGGAGAAGAAGACTATTTGGACTTCGCCCGAAAGATCTACCAGTTCACAGACTCTCCGACCAGCTTCAAGAACAAGGAGAGATCTATTTACCCACGAATCTCTTCGAAGGCGAAAGAAGACCTGCAGTTTATTCACAAGCTAGTATCCTATGGATTTATGGATACTATCTACCCTGGTAAAGACCTCTTTGAAATTACCTCCCTCTTCGACGATCTTTTCCGAAAGACAGTTCAACATGAATCACGAGGTCAGTTTATTTTCCTCAAGTTCTTATCAATTTCTCCATAATGGGATTTCTCTAAACTCCATTCTGGATTCCATATTATTTCCATTGGATTCTGTGGAAAGATTACCTTTGAGATAGGAATTCCACATCAGATTCCTAATTTTAAAAAAAAATGGATTGCTTCCAAAAGGGCTCTAGGAATGAGAGCTTTAGCCCAGAGCATCAAAGACTTGATGACTCTAAATAAGTGCGCCCTCACAAAAAGAGACAATTGGATCCCTGTAACTGACGAAGGAGCGAATTACCAAGATTGACATCTCTCTACATTCAGAGATTCTTTACTTAATTACGAGTTCCCTTGTACAAAGGAAACTCAGAAGATTGCTTATGAATTACTCGGATGCGAGCATTCACAGAAGAAGAAGTTCACAATTAATTAATCGCAACAGTCTGGTGGTCCCTACCAGGATAAAAATGTAGTGAACAACATGTCCATTATGATTTTGATATTGAATGGATGGGACTCTACATGGATTGAGAATTCCTATTTTGAGTATATTGATATGATTTTGAGATGCACCCGTATCTAAAAGGATACGATTATCTCGAAATTATTTTCCATTAAAATAGGAAGCTTTTAAAGTATAAAATGGAGGGCTTGAGAAAGAAGTTTTGGGAGCAGATAGTAAAGGGACTGTTCTAAAATGTCTAGAAGAGTTACTAGGTTCTCCTCGAACTAGCTGACCATCTCGAAAAAGAATTATATTTTCGTCAGGTTCGTTTCCCTCAATCATAGGTATTTGAACATTAGAATCTTTGATTTAAAGCTTGTAATTTTCTGCAGAAAGATGTTCCGCATAATTCGAATTAGTGAAAGTAAAAAGTCCAGAATATAAAATTGAAAAGATAGAATTTCCGGATTGTTGTATATTTTCGCGATGAAACTTAAAATAAAGACTTAAAGTATCTTTTAAGTTTCTATCTAAAATCGAAATACAATAATTAGGTCTTACTTTGAACAAAAGTTGTTTGTAAAGTAGATTTCCTTCAACAGTTCCTAAATGAGAATCATTAGCATCTTTAAATCTTCGATCATGTAGACTTAAAGTAATAGGAGAATCAATAAATATTTGACTAAAATTTGAATTTCAGAAATATAGACATATTTGATTTTTTGTCTATCTTCTTGTTTTATTTTTCTTAAAGCATTGTTTACTGTATTAGGAGTGATTAAATTCAAATTTACAGTTCCGTTAACTTGATTAATTAACAAAGGTTTTTCTATCTCATGATATTCATGATATTCAATCTTTTTTCTAGAAAGGAAGTGTCTAATATTTTCAAGAAAAGATCTTTTTGATCTATCATCTTGTAATTGTCATTCACAGATCTTTTTTAATTTTGTATTATCAAAGGTAGCTTTAAGACCATATCCTTTTGGACCTTCATAAACTTCCGTACTATCTAATTCTGGAATAGAACTAATCTCAGTATTAGAACAAGTTTGAATTTCACTATTTGGCTCAGGTTGACTCATTCTGAACTAGAGTAAGAAGATTCAGAACTAGTTTCAGAAGATAAATTAAGTTCAATCAAGGATACATCAGAAGAAATTGCAGAATGGTTAATTTCTTCATAAATATCAAAGAAACAGATTTGTTTCTTAGGCTTCCGACATTCATGAGCATAATGCCGTTCTTCATTACAATTCCAACATTTACAATTTTTATTTTTCTTTTGAAAAATAGCCTCTCTTTTGATTTCGTCTTTTCATCTAAAAAGCCAAGCTCGCCATACCTTTCGAATATTGCCGAAATGGAACATACATTCCATATTTCAATCGGGATTCCGTAGATGGAGAGCCAAAAGCCCCTTGTTTATGTGCTCTCTTGTTGCCATGGTCGAAGGCTCTCTGTCACGTCCTCTTCACTCTCCGTCCATGCGCTATGCAGCTTGTTCTTGTCTCCTTCCAACCAAAAAATCCAGCGACCCTCTCCTAGGTTCGAGATTTTTGGAATGCAGTCGAAGGCTTTCACTTTGAGAATTTTTTGGACAATTGTTCCTCTGTCCAAAGCTTCCTTAGTCGTGTAACTCATTGCCAGGCGTAGTTCCATGAGATGAGGCACATTGGCTCAGACTGGTCCTTTAGATTTCCATTCGGTGGTGAAATTTCTGTTTCTACAAGCACCAGGTTCCTCCCATCTAGAAGATCGCTAAGGGCATGTAGCAGGAGATCCCACCCTCTAACGTTTGCAGCTATTTCTGGTACGTGTACTCTTGCAATTGTCTTCTCTTCCCTTTGCTGAACGATCTTGCAAATCGTTTTTGGTAGGGAGGATATTTGAAAGGAAAATGAGTCGTATTGGGAGAAAATGGTCGTGTTTCCTTCTCGCTTCGACTTTTTTCCAACTTGTTTCTGTAAACAGTCACAACTTTCCAGGAAGATGACTGCCGGGATACGAACGATCGTTTTCCGCCATTTGTCACCGACAGTTTGATGCTTTTCCGGTTTCCTCCTTCTGATTGATCGAACCATTCTTCAGCATTGATTACCGACTCATCAAAGCGTATGAGTCTTGATCGCAAGGGAGGGCGAGTGCTCCCTCTTCTGGTGACTAGGGTCCAATCACTTTCCCCTTCTTCATCTGCTGCTGTCGCAGCGCATCGGCGGGGGATGTTCCGTTCACCAGCGTCTCCAGTCTTCCTCCCTCTTTCTTCAGCCTCGCCGCAGATGGGTCCGGGAAGGTTCTCCTCGCCATCAGTGCTCATCATTTCTTCGATTCTTCAGCAACAAAGTTAGTGGCTGAAGTGAAAGGTTGAAATCACATAAATTGTCGAAGGCCTGAGACGTACAAGTTTTGAAAACTACTAAAGTAGCATTGTCTCCAACACTTTCCCTCAAGCTGGTACATATATACTAAAATATCCCTGAATAATTACTAAAGTATTCTCGAAACCGTAGATTGTATTCAAGAGGGATGCAGAAGTCAAAAAGTAATTTAGATATATTTAACTAGAGAGCCATCATTTTTTGTAGCCCTTCAACAAGCTGGTGTCTCAGTTGAGCATAATTTGATTCTCTGCATTGCTGATCTATGGATTGATAAGGTAAATGTACCACACTTATTTGTCTACATCAACATGATGCAGATATCATAAACTATTTGATTTTTATTTATTTAATATAGTATTAATTTGAACTTTTATCATCTTATTTGTCCTTGTATCTGTTGATTAGTTATTTGATGTGCTTAATCAAGTTGCGTTTTAAAAGACCATAGTTTCGCCTTCTTCTGAAGAGTGTCAATTATCTCTTTTGGTATGCTTGTCCCCTGGTTTCTCTTCCATTACTTCATCTGAATCCGTTCTTATACTATAGAAAAAAAATAAAGAAAATCAATATTCATGTTTGTTCATGCAGATTGGCAATATGACAGCTGCCCAGAGAAAAAAGAAATACTATCGGATGGTCAGGGATGTAACATTTCATTTATTATAAAATCGTTTTTGATTAATGGAAAACGTTTAGAAAATGTTTAATGCCATATGTATCCTCATTTTTTGCCTAATTCTTTTTCTGATGATCGATTCAACCTCTCCCCTACTAATTCTACGAGGAATGCTTAAAACAGAGGATCTTGAGTGCTATTCGAAATTCAGAAGAACTACGCGGAGGAGCCATTGAGCAGCTCGAAAAAGCCCGAGCTCGCTTACGGAAAGTGGAAACGGAGGCGGATGAGTTTCGGGTCAATGGATTTTACTCCCCGTAACTCTTCCTCAGCCAGGCTTGGTAGAATAGTAGAGCAAAAAAATGTGTTCCTCATCATTGATATGTTTCTATTTAATAAAAAGGTTTTTCATAATGAAAAACATTAAAAAAATGAATTTATGATGCATAATTGTTTTTGGTTTTAATTCTATATTAATTAGATTTAAAATCTTTGTGGTAACGGTTTTTGGTTATAGATACTAAACCTGGTCTTTAAGCTCGTTTACCTGATTATTAGAGCTTAAAAGAACCAGATATCCCGCTGCAATTTCGAAGATGGAAAAAAGTATTTATATTTTATTCCATGATTCATGTAGATTAGAAACATGTTATTGTTAGAATTAACTTAAGAATTTCTTACAAGGGATGGAGTGGGCAAAAAGCACCGTTGACTTCTTGATGTAGGACGGAATAGGGCAGAGAGAAATGGAGAGAGTAAAAGGAAGGGATAAAGAGAACAAGGAAGGAAGAGGAAGAAAGAAAGGGAGAAATAAGGACGAAGAGCCGAGGAAGATAAAAAAGCTTTCAATTAATCATCAAATCGTCTCCAATTACACTCAATAAAGCCTATTTATAGGCTAACTAAACCCTAACAAAGAGTTTATGTCCTACTTAAAGTCTGACTAAAATAATATTCTAAATAAAGAATCTAAACAAAATCACACTCAAATCAAATTAAACTACTATCTCATTGTTTTCTACATCATTCCCCTCCAGTTAGACTGCAAATAGATATTCTATAAGTCAGAGGCTAGTGGAAGAAAGTCAGCTGCATGAACCAAAGTGTCTTCAGTTGAAGGGCGATCTTTCCAACAAACAAAGAAATGATAAGTGCCAACAAGAGATGAAGTGACAAGCGTGCCTTCCAAAACGTCCACATATACATCGTGTGGAGCAAGGGTCGACGGTGAAAAACCTGGAGTAAGCATGGAAGGTGGACTTGCATGCATGGAAGAAGGCAAAACAGGAGGCTCACATGTGCCTCGGTAAGCAAATAAATCTACCACATTGAATATTAAACTAAGAAAAAAATCTAGAGGCAATTCAAGTACATATGCATTGGATCCGATCATACAAGGGCTAGCAAAAGGCCCACTAGAATATGCATGTGGCGAGTATAGTGTAGGGGTAAGACGAGCCATAATATAATCACCAACCTGAAATTTCTTGCACTTATGATGTGCATCAGTAGAAAATTTAAAATGATCATTACTCAAAGCTTTTTTTTGCCTAATCTCACCATGGCAACTGGAGAAAGGATCAACAAAAGAATGGGCGGACGAGAAAAAATCTGTGGTGAAAGAAATAAAGTCAATAGGCTATGGGGATAGGCTGTATGAAATCTCAAAGGGGCTGTTGTCGGTGGTGTGGTGGATAGAAATGGTATGGATAAACACAACAATAGGTAAATTACCAGTCCAAGTAGCAGGCTTGTCCCTCACTAAACAGTGATGCAAATCCCCCAAACTACGGTTAACCACTTTTATTTTTACCATTGGTTTGTGTTTGAAAAACAGAGGAAGATTTTATGGAGGTGTCATCAATATTAGTTTTCATGGTTTGTGGAGCTGCAACTGGCAAGATGCATCCCATGAAAGCAGAATTGTGGGTTGAGCCTGTAAGAGAATCATCACATAAATCAGTCATCTTCTAGACACTCCATTGGAGTAATAATAACAACATTAGACTCCTCCTTAAGTGTGTTTTCATTAACACGTTCCAACACTAAGGTGCGGTTTGGGAATCGAGAAGCGATGTGACCCTTCTCATGACAATGATGACAATGGAGGACTATGAGTTGAAGGAGTCTGAAAAATGGGTGGTTGTGTTCCAGTGATGTCTCTAGTAAATGGCGTCGGTTGTTCCTGACAATGGTCACTGCAAAGGCCAAAAGGTCGCCTAGATGGAGGGATGGAGAGAAGTGTAAGTGCCTCTCAAATTCTATGGCTTTGTGATATGCCTCCTCTAAAGAGTTTGGGGCATGGACAGTGACTTCTCGTTTGATATCCCCTTGTAACCCATTAACAAAGCTAGACAATGAACTTGGGTTTTTCATTAATATCACTCATTATTAATTCTTCAAATTTGGCAATGTATTGATCCACACTAGACATTCCTTGCCTATGGTTTAACAACTGGTCCTTATAGTAAGGTGGGAGGTATTTTCCTTTCAAGTTTTCTGTCATTTCAGCCCAAATGGAAAGGGGTGGATGGCCCAATCTTTCAGTGGGACACTGAATAGTTTGCCAATAGCGTGTGAACCTACCAACTTCATTTTTCGTGAAATGAATGCGTTGAGTATCATTCTTTTGGTACCACTCAAAATAATCTTCCATTTGTATAACCAATCGATAAATGCACTGGGATCTAATTTTCCATTGAACTCAGGGGAATCTATATTGACCCTCCTAGACATGTCACGTACTTCATAATGAGGAAACCTAGGACTATCTAAGTGGTTACGATGTCTACCCGTAGTCCTATAACCTTGTCGAGTAGGCAGGGGCAGCTGTGAGTATTCTTCATCAGAGAAGATATCCTCCTCAGCAGTAGGTCGGTGGTCAAACAATGGACTGGTTTTTGGTTGTGGCAAGATTCCTGTCGTGTTGGTTCGGTCATTCTTATAGGGAAGTGACACAATAGAGTTTTGAACCCTAAGCGATTCCCAACTTGATCCCCTCAATAGTTGTTTTTCAGGATTTCTTTGATTGGTCACATAATCATCATGAAAGCAGTTAACCGATTTGGTAAATTGTTCAACTGTTTGGGCAAGTTGGTCAAGCCGGTTCTGGAGGTTGGTCATTCTTTTTTCAAGGTTATTGTATTTTTCCTCAAGTGTATTGAATCTGGCGTCAAGCTCTTTAACAGTCATGATGGAAGGAACAGATGAAAACAAATATGACAAAAATGCTGAGATAGACTAGACTAACTAAGAGTAAAAATATTTAAAAATTTTACTACTAACAAACACAATAGGTAAAGAAATCAAGTAAATAATCATTCAAAGAGTTTTTTTTTTCCAAATCTGGCTCAATATAGAATTAAAAAAATATTATTAGATCCAAGCACGTAAAAAAAATTAAACCTCCTAATAAATCTATCAGTTTATATCAAGAGGCAAAATACAGCTAACCGATTTACACCGAGTCAACCTGCAGGTAGTGTTGAACCGAACTAAGTTGTATGGAGTCATACCGGGCAGATCTGGACCGAATCAGTATTTATTTGAATCGAACCAAACCACAATAAGTTGAATCGGATCGAGTCGAACCGAACCGACTTAAGCCGTATTAATCTGACCTGCTTGAAACCGGATGGACCGTACAGAATTGAACCGGATTGATTGAACCAAACCGGACCGGAGATAATTAAGCAACCTCTAGGGTGCGATTTTCTCTCTCACTAGTGGAGTGCCGCGCTGTGAGGTTTCATTGGCCGACAGAGGGAGGGCTGAGGCGGCGACAGCGGAGGGTGGAGGCAGCGACGGCGGAGGGCTGAGGTGGCGACGGCGGAGGCGGAGGGCGGAGGCGGCAACGGCGGAGAAGGCAACGGCAGAGGCAGCAACGGCAGAGGCGGCGACGGTGCTGGCAGCGGAGGCGGCGGCGGCGACGCCGGAGGAGCTGTTGAAGTCGACGCTGGAGGAGCAGTCGTGGAGTACGACAGTTGAATTTTAGGCAGAAAAGAAAGGAAGATAGAAGGAGAAGCTTGGTTGTTCGATTGATTTCTTCTTTCCATCTTCCTATTCTTCTCTCACGATTTGGAGTTGATGCTGAAAGTGAGAAACGTGAAGTTGCTACATTGAAGGGGTGAAATCGGCTGTGAAAAGTGGAACGGACGGTGCTATGACTGACTTGGAAGGAAGGTAGTTTGGCTGAAGGGTTGCAGGTCAAAGAAATCAGACCTGCTCTGTTACCAAACTGATGTAGGACGGAATAGGGCAGAGAGAAAAGGAGAGTAAAGGGAAGGGATAAAGAGAACAAGGAAGAGGAAGAGGAAGAAGAAAGGGGAAAAATAAGGACGAAGAGCAGAGGAAGATAAAGAAGCTTTCAATTAATCATCAAAACGTCCCCAATTACACTCAATAAAGCCTATTTATAGGCTATCTAACAAGGAGTTTATGTCCTACTTAAACTCTTACTAAAATATTATTCTAAATAAAGAATCCAAAATAAATCAAATTAAATTACTAACTCCTTGCTTTCTTCATCACTTTTAGGTCGGGGAAGTATTGTTCTAAACTCAACCTTTTTATAGGATAGGATTGTGGTGAGGATTTTCTCTTTTTTTTCCTGGGATTTCAGTGGGGGATGGGATGTATGTGGTGGTGGTGGGGATTGGAGTGGGGCTAGGGTGGAGATGAGGTATGGACTATGGGAATGATGATCGAATGATCGAGGCAGGAATGGAGTCTGGTTTGGAAACCCACTTGAGTTTTAAATGTGGACGCTTCATGGAGGAGGTCGGGGGTCTAGAAACCTGATCTTTACCCAACCCGTGGCCATCCATAATTAAATTGTTTCTTTGCACGTCCGTTTTTCAAGTGACAACGGTTATATTTTTAAAAAAAAAAAGAATACCCAGCAATATCCAAATAATGGGTCTTTCATCCATCTAATGGTTTTTTGTTTTTGTTTTTTTCTCTCTTTGTGAAGCCACCAAGTTGAACTTCTTACTCGTATCAGATCAAGTATTCAGATCCTGTACTACAGGTCTCTCTGAGAAAATCCCTCAAACATAACCTTGAAAAATATTTTGCTTGTCATGGAAACTCATCTTTCGACACTGCCATAGCCAAGATGCAGCCAACAGCATTCAAACAGTTGCAACAAGCACTAGAGTTAGCTCTTGAATCAGATTTGTGTCATGCTGTACCTACAAGTCTCTTCAGTTGACAAGTGCAAATGGTCAGTCGCGTATACCCTACATTTTACCTTGAATGGCATGTCTTCTCTTTCATGGAAGTAAAGGTTTGAAGCTTACATTTCAGGTACCAGATTTTGTGTTGGTTGGCTGGTGGTAATTGGTACATTAAGATTTTCTACCACCAGCCTTTTCTGGTTTGACAAAGGTTGGGTGGAAAGTGAGCATATTTTAAATACTTAAAAATCGTTTTCAAAAAATGTTTGTATAACAAATTGTAGGGAAAACAATTCTCTCTCTCTCTCTCTCTCTTCAATTCTCACCCTTCAATTTTCTCTCTTCAATTCTCTCCCTTCAATTTTCTCTCTTCAATTCTCTCCCTTCAATTCTCTCTCTTCAATTCTCTCTCTTCAATTCTCTCTCTTCAATTCTCTCTCTTCAATTCTCTCTCTTCAATTCTCTCTATCTCATCTATTCTCTCTCTCTTCAATTCTCTTTCTATTCAATTCTCTCTCTCTCTCTCTTAAATTCTGTCTCTCTACAATTCTCTTTCTCTTCAATTCTCTATTCAATTCTCTCTCCCTTCAATTCTCTCTCTCTCTCTCTCTCTCTTCAAGTCTCTCTCCCCCTTCAATTCTCTCTCTCTCTCTCTCTCTTCAATTCTCTCTCTCTTCAATTCTCTCTCTTCAATTCTCTCTCTTCAATTCTCTCTCTTCAATTCTCTCTCTTCAATTCTCTCTCTTCAATTCTCTCTCTTCAATTCTCTCTCACATCAATTCTCTCTCTTCAATTCTCTCTCACATCAATTCTCTCTCTCTTCAATTCTCTTTCTATTCAATTATGTCTCTCTTCTATTCTCTTTCTCTTCAATTCTCTCTCTGTTCAATTCTTTCTCTTCAATTCTCTCTGTTCAATTCTTTCTCTTCAATGCTCTCTTCAATTCCCTCTTCAATTATCTCTTCAATTCTCTTTCTTCAATTCTCTCTCGTCAATTCTCTCTCTTCAATTCTCTCTCTTCAATTCTCTCGTCAATTCTCTCTCTTCAATTCTCTCTCTTTCTCTTCAATTCTCTCTCTTCAATTCTCTCGTCAATTCTCTCTCTTCAATTCTCTCTCTTCAATTCTCTCGTCAATTCTCTCTCTTCAATTCTCTCTCTTTCTCTTCAATTCTCTCTCTCTTCAATTCTCTCTCTCTTCAATTCTCTCTCTTCAATTCTCTCTCTTCAATTCTCTCTCTTCAATTCTCTCTCTTCGATTCTCTCTCTTCAATTCTCTCTCTCTTCGATTCTCTCTCTCTTCTATTCTCCCTCTTCAATTCTCTCTCTTCATTTCTCTGTCTTCATTTCTCTCTCTTCAATTCTCTCTCTCTTCAATTCATTCTCTTCAATTCTCTCTCTTCAATTGAAGGGAGAGAGAGTGGAAGAGAGAGAGAGAGAGAGAATTGAAGGGAGAGAGACAATTGAAGGCAGAGAGTTGTAGAGAGAGAGAATTGAATAGAGAGAATTGAAGAGAGAGAGAGGGAATGGAAGGGAGAGAGAATTGAATAGAGAATTGAAGAGAGAGAATTGAAGAGAGAATTGAAGAGAGACAGAATAGAAGAGAGAGAGAGAGAGAGAATTGAATAGAAAGAGAATAGAAGAGAGAGAGAATAGATGAGATAGAGAGAATTGAAGAGAGAATTGAAGAGAGAGAATTGAAGAGAGAGAATTGACGAGAGAGAATTGAAGAGAGAATATTGAAGAGAGAGAATTGAAGAGAGAGAATTGAAGAGAGAGAATTGAAGAGAGAGAATTGAAGGGAGAGAATTGAAGATAGAATTGAAGAGAGGGAGAGAATTGAAGAGGGAGAGAATTGAAGAGAGAGAGAGAGAGAGAGAGAGAGAGAGAGAGAGAGAGAGAGAGAGAGAAAGAGTGAATTGTTTTCCCAACAATTTGTTATCAAAACATTTTTAGAAAACGATTTTTAAGTATTTAAAATATGCACACTTTCCACCCAACCTTTGTGAAACCAGAAAAGGCCGGTGGTAGAAAATCTTAATGTACCAATTACCACCAGCCAACCAACACAAAATCTGGTACCTGAAATGTAAGCTTCAAACCGTTACTTCCACGAAAGAGAGAGTGAAAAACCGAAGGAGAGAGAGACACGGCGAGAGAGGGATAGATAGAGAGAAAGAGAGAGAGAAAGAAAGAAAGACTGAGAGAGAGGAAGAGAGAGAAGAAAAGAGAGAAAATATTACAGAAAGAGAGTGAAAAAACGAAAGTGAGAGTGAAAAAACGAGAGAGAGATTGAGAGAAAGAGAGAGAGCGCGAGTGAGAAAACGAGTGTGAGAGAGTGAAAAAACGAAACAGAGAGAGAGAGAGAGAGAGAGAGAGAGATAGAATGAGAGAAAGAGAAGCAGAGAGAGATAGAGATAGAGAGGGTAAGAGAGAGAGGGAGAGAGAGAGAGAGATATA
Source organism: Aristolochia contorta (assembly GCA_022405105.1). NCBI lineage: Eukaryota > Viridiplantae > Streptophyta > Magnoliopsida > Piperales > Aristolochiaceae > Aristolochia > Aristolochia contorta. Next base: position 17,185 of record JAHZSQ010000055.1, read on the forward strand.
GAAGCAGAGAGATAGAGATAGAGAGGGTGAGAGGGAGAGACACGGAGAGAGAGAGATAGAGAGAGAGAGAGAGATAGAGAGGGAGGGCAACAGAGAGTGAGACAGAGAGAGCGAGCGAGAGAGAGAGGGACAGAGACGGAGAGAGAGAAGTAGAGAGAGAGAAGGGATAGAGAGAAGAGATAGAGAGAGATAAAAGCAGAGAGAGTGAAAAAACGAGAGAAAGAGAGAGAGAGTGAGAGAGAGAGAGAGAAAAGCAGAGAGGGAGAGAGAGAGAAAAGCAGAGAGAGAGCAGAGAGAGAGAAGAAAGAAGAGAGAGTGTTTGAAAAAACGAGAGACGGAGAGAGAGAGAAGCAAAGTGAGAGGGAGAGAGAGAAAAGCAGAGAGAGAGAAAGTGAAACAACGAGCGAAAGAGAAAGGGAGAGAGAAAGAGAAAGAGGGAGTGAGAAAGAGAGAGAGAGAGAGAGAGTGAGTGAGCGAAAAACTAGAGAGAGAGTGAGTGAGCAAAAAACTAGAGAGAGAGTGAGTGAGCGAAAAACTAGAGAGAGAGTGAGTGAGCGAAAAACTAGAGAGAGAGTGAGCGAGTGAAAAAACAAGAGAGGGACAGTGGGAAAAAACAAGAGAGGGAAAGAGTGAAAAAAACGAGAAAGTGAGTGAAAATACTAGAGAGAGAGAGAGCGACAGAGATAGATAGAGAGAGAGAGAGAGTTAGAGAGAGAGAGAGATAGATAGAGAGAGAGAGAGAGGGTGAAAAAAGGAGAGAGAGAGAGGGTCAAAAAATGGAGTGAGGGAGAGAGAGAGTGTGTAAAAACGACAGAGAGAGAGAAAAAGACAGAGAGAGTGAGAGAGAGAGAGAGAGAAAGAGAGATTCAGAGAAAGAGAGAGAGAGCGAGTGAGAAAACGAGTGCGAGAGAGAGAGTGAAAAAACGAGAGAGAGAGAGAGAGAGAGAGAGAGAGAGAGAGAGAGAGAGAGAGAGAGAGAGAGAGAGAGAGGGGAGAGAGAGAGAGAGAGAGAGCTAGATAGATAGATAGAGAGAGAGAGAGAGAGTGTGAATGAAAAACGAGAGTGAGAGAGAGAGAGTGAAAAAACGAGATAGAGGGAGAGAGAGAGAGACAAGCGGAGAGAGAGAGAAGAAGAAGAAAGAGAGAGAGAGAGTGAAAAAACGAGAGAAGGAGAGAGAGAGTGAGATAGAGAGGGAGGGAGAGACTGAAGAAACGAGGCATACCATTGGCAAGGCAAAGATAATTTAAGAAAATTTTTAAAAATCAAAAGATAATTAGAAGTACTTAAATATCTTCGGGTAAACTAGATTCTTAGGGAGAATTAATAGGGTTCCAAATAAAATTTCTTTTCCTTTCTTCTCTCTCTTTGGGAAATTTTAATTATATGTTGACGATAACATTTTTCCAAAATATTTTCTTCCGGATATATTTTGTCTAATAGAATAAATTTATTTTCTGAAATTCTTATTACTGGAAAACTTCCGACAGGAGTTCAGTAAGATTTTAATTTGTCCATTAAAAAATTTCTTACTCTGGGTTTTCACAAATATTGATTAAAATAGGGCAAACTATTTTCTTTCAGAAAGCTTTTCAGAATATCGAGAAATTAGACAACTTTATAGTAATAGAAGAAGGTAAAATAGAAAGACACTGCTGATTATCCTGGTCATCTCAAGAGTTGCATTGTATCATAACAATATTCAAGATAGACTTGGTGAGAGACCTCCAGAAGAACCAGTCGAACTGATAGTTTTTTGCCGATGCCAAATTTTTCAGATAATATTTTCCCTAAACGGCCTCTTGCCTAAACCGTACTTTTTTCTCCTATCTATTGGCTCTTGGCTTTCTCCGATTCCTTCTTTTCTTCAGGACTTTTCTCTCAAATCTTCTCAAACTATGGCTCCTTCCTATATGGATAACTTCGGAATGCTTTCTCTCTTCTCTTCTTCACTCTCTATAAACTTTTCTAATTTCTGACTACAAGAAAAACTTCTCGAAAGAAAATAGTAGCCCAAACTAGGGTCTACTCCATATTATTGAAAATCACACAAGATCTTACAAAGTTGTAAACTGAAATATTGACAGAGTGGGAAAAGGGAATACTCAAGATCTCTCAGAACAAAAGCAAACTTCTTCTTCTTCTTTTCTCCTCTTTTTCCGATGCCTTCAGAATGAAATAGCTTCGGGTTTTACAAGAAGGAAATGGAATCAATGACGTCATGACATACGTCAATGTCCACTTATTTAGATTCCTCCTTATCGAAGAAATCGAATCTATGACATCATGTATTACGTCATAGATGATTCCTTTTTTATATGAGTGGTGTGGTCCACTATCTCGATAAGCAAGATTGCACTATCTAGGAAGATTCTCGAACAATTGTTCACCCGATTTTTATAGACGTGGGGACAACCGTCTAATCTGTCCACTACATTTTTGTCTTGGTAGGGACCACCAGACTGAACTAATTGATAGTTTTCTTCTTTTTCTGTGAATGTTCACAGTTTAGAAGTTCGCTGGCAATTCTCTGAGTTTCTTTGGTACAAGGAAACTCATGATTCAAAATAGTGTCTCTAAAAGTAGTAAGATGTCCATCCTGATAATTTGCCCCTTCGTCAATAACAAGGATCCAATTTTCTCCTTTGGCGAGGGTTCTTTTGTTTTGAGTCAACAGGACTTTAATACTTTGAGCAAGTTCACTAATCCCTTGAGCTCTTTTTGAAATAATCCCATTTTTGTTGAAATTAGGAATCCGATGTGGAATTCCTATCTCAAAAATAATTTTACCACGGAATCCCATGGTAATAATATGAAATCCAGAGAAGAGCTTTGAGAAATCCCATTCTGGAGAGATTAATAAAAACTTGAGGTAAATTGACTGACCTTTTGATTCATGTTGCACTGTTTCTCGGAAGAGGTCGTCGAATAAGCAGGTGATTTCAAAGAGGTCTTTTCCTGGGTAAATAGTATCCACTAATCCATAGTATACTAATTTCTAGATAAAATGCGGATCTTCTTTCGCCTTTGAAGAGATTCGGGGATAGATGGATCTTTCTTTATTCTTGAAGCTGGTCGGAGAGTCTGTAAACTGGTAGATTTCTCTGGCAAATTCCAAATAATCTTTTTCTCCAAAGGAAAGATTTCCTTTTGGATTGTTAATAGTAAAAGTTCGTTTTAAATTAGGTCCAAGAGAAATTTCTTCTTGCTACTGGATTCTGTAGTTGCAGGTCCACCACTGCTTTTATTCATCTTGCCTTGTTTTGGGGTTTTGCTGGATTCAACAATGTCTAGCAAGGTCTCCTCAATTCCTTCAATTCGCTTCTTAATTGAAAAAGTCAAATTGTGAAATATAGCAATGTTCTTTTGAAGAGTTTCTGAAATTGATTCTAGGCATTCTTCAAAGACTTGAAGTCCTTCATCAATGTCATTCACTTCTTCTTTAAGTATTCCTAATTCGAATTCTGTAATATCCATTCTGTTATTGTTTTTGAAGAACAATAAAAACTTTCTATCACAATTATAGTTGGTGAGACTGTGAGAAAAATTCTCTTTTTACTTAGGAAGATACTATCACAATTATAGTGTTGTGAAACTGTGGGTAAATAACCCTTTTAAAGTCCGAAGGACTCTGTAATCAGATTCAGACTGATTAGACTTAGTGGGACGAAACCCTTTATAATAGGACAGGACCCTTATTGGTGGGAAAACTCTTCCTGCATCAATTAAACTATAAAAAGAGCACATTTCTTGTTAGGAAATCTGCAAGAAAATTATCTCCTACTATGATGAATATCAAATTCATACATAGAAAGGAAAGCTTGCCACCGATTTAATCTTCTAAACTAAGGTTTGTTCAAGGATTTTTTCTCAATTAGTCCTTTGATCGCAGAATTGTCAGTAAGAACAGAAAATCTTTTTCCATAAAGAAATAAAGAAAATTTTTTGATTCCTTTAATAATAGCAAGTAATTCTTTTTCATGAACAGGATAATTGATTTCAGCAGAATTAAAACTTCCATAAGCATATCTGCAAATCTTATTTAAATCTGTTTTCAAAATTGCAGCCCAATATTCGTCAGACGCATCACATTGTAAAATTAATTTATCAGATTCAGAAGGTAATTCTAGTAAAGGGAGGTCAGCACAAATTTGTTTAATTTGTTTAACACATTCTATATGTTCAGAAGTCCATCCAGAAGTTCAAGATTGTCCTAGAAATTTCGAAATAGGATGAGTAAATTTTTTATAGTTATCGATAAATCCTGAAGCATAATTTAGACATCCTAAAATTGTTGAATTTGTTTCTTATTTTCTAAATTGTCTGGAAAAGCTAGAATCTTTTTTGAAATGTGAGTTTGTAATTGAATTCCATTGGAAGAAATATGAAATCCCAGGAATTCTATTTGAGATTTATTTAAAATTGCTTTCTTTTCTGGAAGGCAAATTCCATTGTCTACACATAATTTAGAGAATATGTGTAAATGAGAGAGATGGTCTGTTAGATTTGAAGAACAAATAAGAATATCATCAACATAAACAAGAATAAATTCATGATATTTACTGAAAATAGAATTCATTCTTCTTTGGTAAATTTGAGGAGCATTTTTCAGGCCAAAGGGCATTACTAACCATTCGTAATGTCATTCAGGAGTAGAAAAGGCCGTCAGAGGGATAGATTTTTCTTCCATTTTGAATTTTTAGACTCTTATGAAGTTAAGATGAATCAAAATAACCTAGGAAAGTCTGGTGGCGCAACTGATTTTACGAGAGATCCAGAATTTGCAGGAAATACAAATAAAAGATATAGAAAAGAAATTAAAGAAGAATTTGAAGATTCCCCTCTCTTTTCTAAAAAATACTACTATTCTAAGAAACAAACAAAAAAAGAATCTAAATCCGATAAATACTCCGATTTATTCAAACCAAAACTTGATCCCTCTACTTCTCTTAATACAGAAGGATCTCGACTAAATTTAGATTGTGTCTTTAATATTGTTGAAATAGTTAACAAATGGCAAACTAGCATGACAATATATTTCATCAGTCACCCTGAGTTAGACAACATGAAAAAAGCCTGGATTTTAGTTGGCAGCCTTGATGGAAATGTCTCTAACAGGATTTTAGGATCTGCTGATGTTCGCCTAATTGAAGAAAGAATTAGAGCCTTTTTCATCGGTGGACAAGATGATAAAGCTACTGAATTTTTAGGAGACATAATTTTAAAAGAATTTGATGGAAGAAATTATCAAGAGTCTAGCGAAGCAACTAGAAGTGCCCTTAAAGAATCTCAAATGAAATTAAAAAATGTTTCTATTTGCAATATACAATATATCGCTAAATACTCCTGTGAATTTGCAAAATATTATTACCACCAGTATAATGGTTTAGAAAATCAAGAAATCTGGCTTAATATGTATTTTCAGAAATTACCTTACCCTTGGAATATATATTTTAACCGAAAATTTGAAGAATTTATGAGAACCTCTACTGATCCTCATAATGGATCTTTACCGGGAAGGATTAGATTTTTAAAAACAGAGTTAGCAAGAATTTGTGATATGAGAAAATTAAATAGGCAAAGTAAAAATATAAAAAATTCTATTGCTCGCGATTTAATTCCTCATGCTACCCAATGGGGATGCAAAATTGACAAAAAGAAATCTCATTCAAAACAAAAATCTACTTCTAGAAAATACAAAAATCCAAAAATATTTTCTAAAAATAAGAGAAATCCTAAAAGAACTTATTTTAAGAAAAAACAAAATTTTCAAAAGAAAAATAAAAAGTGCAAATGTTGGAATTCCAATGAAGAATGTCATTATGCTAATGAATGTCCCAAACCAAAGAAACAAGTTCATTTCTTTGATATTTATGAGGAAGTTAATTACTCTGAAATCTCTTCAGAAGATTCTTTAGTTGAATTTAATCTATTTTCAGAAGATTCAGAATCTATCAACTCCTCTAGTTCCAATTCAGAATGAGTCAAACCCAGTCAACTAGAGAAATGCAAACTAGTTCAGAAATTAATTCTACTCCTGAATTAGATGACTTAGAAACCTATGAAGGACCGAAAGGATATGCTCTTAAAGCCACTTTTGATAAAGACAAATTTAAGAAGGTCTGTGATTTAGAATTACGAAATGACAGATCTAGAAGATCTTTTTTAGAAAATATTAGGAACTTCTTTTCTAGAAAAAGGATTGAATACTATGAATATCATGAAATAGAAAAACCCATATCAATAAATCAAGTAAATGGAACGGTTAACTTAAATCTAATTTCTCCAAACTTAGTTAAATGTGCTCTAAGAAAAATTAAACAAGAAGATAGACAAAAAATCAAATATGTCTATATTTCTGAAATCCAGATTTTAGTCAAATCTCTTTTCAAACCAGGAATAGATTCTTCTATTACCTTGAGTTTGCAAGATCGAAGATTTTGTGATGCAAATGATTCTCATTTAGGAACAGTTGAAGGAAACTTGATTTATAAAAAACACTTGTTTAAAGTAAGACCAAATTATTGTGTCTCAATCTTTGATAAAAATTTAATTGATACTTTAAGTTTGTATTTCAAATTTCATCGAAGAAATATACAAAAAGATGGAAATGCGATTTTCTCGATTTTATATTCTGGTCTTTTTACCTTTACTAATTCAAACTTTGCAGACCATCTGTCTACGGATAAATTTTTCACGATAAATAAACTTTGTGATGAATTCAGTGAAGTTATCTTACCTGGTTTTGAAAATCTTAGTTTTCCCGAAAATTATAATTTAGAAATGAGTGATTCTAATACACAAATACCTATGATTGAGGGAAATGAACCTGACGAACAAAGAATAGCCTTTAGAAATGGCCAATTAATTTGAGGAGAATCAAGTAACTCCTCCATTCGTCTCAATTAAAACTTCCATAAGCATATCTGCATATTTTATTTAAATCTGTTTTCAAAATGGCAGCCCAATATTCATTTGACGCATCACATTGCAAAATTAATTTATCAGATTCAGAAGGTAATTCTAATAAAGGGAGATCAGCACAAATTTGTTTAATTTGTTTAACACATTCTGTATGTTCGGACGTCCATCCAGAAGTACAGGATTGTCTTAATAGTTTAGAAATTGGATGTGTAAATTTCTTATAGTTACCAATAAATCCTGAAGCATAATTCTAACATCCTAGAAATTGTTGAATTTGTTTCTTATTTTCTAAAATGTCTGGAAATGCCAAAATCTTTTTTGAAATGTGAGCCTGTAATTGAATTCCATTAGAAGAAATATGAAATCCAAGAAATTCTATTTGAGATTTATTTAAAATTGCTTTCTCTTCGGAAAGACAAATCCCATTGTCAATACATAATTTAGAGAAAAAGCGTAGATGAGAACGATGATCTTATAAATTTTGAAGAACAAATAAAAATATCATCTACATAAACAAGAATAAATTCATGATATTTACCAAAGATGGAATCCATCCTTCGTTGATAATTTGAGGAGCATTTTTTAGGCCAAAGGGCATTACTAACCATTCGTAATGACCTCGAGGAGTTGAAAAAGCAGTCAAGGGAATAGATTTTTCTTCCATTTTGATTTGCTAGAATCCGGATTTACAATCAAATTTTGAAAAGAAATTTTTTTCTCTTGCTAGATTTAGCAAACAGTCTTTATTTGGGAGAAAATATCCATCAAAATCACTGTATTTATTGAGTTCTTTATAGTTAATAACCATTCTGGCATTTCCTGGAAAGAATCTCTGCATAGTTTCTAACCATAAAGGTTTGGACTAGAATGAGGACTATGGGATTTTTGAATTAA
>JAHZSQ010000055.1:32500-93480 GCA_022405105.1 Aristolochia contorta
TTGAACCTAATAGAATTTCTTGTTCATCTATGGAGTCACTTCTGTAATAAATAAACTTTGTGATGAATTTAGTGAGGTTATCTTACCAGACTTCGGAAATCCTAGCTTTCCAGAAAATTATAATTTAAAAATCAGTGACTCTAACACTCAAATACCTATGATCGAGGGAAATGAACCTGATGAAAGTAGAATTGTTTTTAGAGAGGGACAACTCATTCGAGGAGAATCTAGTAACTCCTCAGTACGTTTTAAAACTGTTCTTATATTTGTTCCTCCTAGAAATTCTCTTTCAACACCTCCCTTTTATACCTTGAAAGCCTCATATTTTAATGGATATGAATTCCGAGATAATCGTATCCTTTTAGATACTGGAGCCTCTCAAAATCATATCAAGACTCTTAGAACATGAACTCTTACTCCCTGCAGAGTCCCTTCTATTAAATATCAAAATCACAACGGACAAATAGTCCAAATGAATACTGAAGTCTTAGTTCCTATTCAATTTATTGAAAATGAACTTATTGTTCCTTGTTATATTGATCCTCTCAAGACTGTCAATGCTTTTGATGTTATTCTTGGTAATGCCTTCCTTTCTGGAATGTCTGACTACTCAATTACTCCTGAAAAATTTATTGGTACTTATAAAGGACAGCAAATTTCTTGTTTTAATCTTCTCATTTCACAAATTCTAGCTAACTCTGTTTTTAGAAATCTAATTCTTCCTTGTAAAGTTCCATTGTAAGGGTCAGTAGAAGTTTTCATAAATTTTTCAAATTCTCGGTTAAAATATAAATTCCAAGGATAAGGTAATTTCTGAAAATACATATAAAGCCAGATTTCTTGGTTTTCCAAACCGTTGTACTGGTGATAATAGTATTTAGCAAATTCACAGGAATATTCAGCAATGTTAATTTCAGTTGAGATTCTTTTAGAGCACTTCTTATTGCTTCACTAGAATCTTGATAATTTCTTCCCTCAAATTCTTTTAAAATTATTTCTCCTAAAAATTCGGTACTTTTATCATCTAGACCAGCGATGAAGAAAGCTCTAATTCTTTCCTCAAGTAATCGGACATCATTGGCTGCTAAGCCTTTGATCCAGTTTGAGACATTTCCATCAAGGCTGGCAACTAAAATCCAGGCTTTTTTCAAAAAATCTAATTCAGGGTGTCTGACGAAATATATTGTCAAACTGGTTTGCCATTTGTTCACTATTTCATGAACATAAAAAACGCAATCAAGGTTTAGTCGAGATCCTTCAATATTAAAGAAAATAGAGGGATCAAGTTTTGGTTTGAAGAAATCGGAGTATTTATCTGATTTAGATTTTCTATCTGTTTGTTTCTTAGTATAATAATATTTTTTAGAAAAGAAATGAGAATCTTCAAATTCTTCTTTAATTTCTTTTCTATGTCCTTTATTTGTATTTCCCGCAAATTTTGGGTCTCCTACAAAGTCAGTTGGACCACTAGAATTTCCTGGGTTATTTTGATTCATCTCGACTTCATAAGAGTAAAAATTCAAGATTATCCAAATCTTTGGTAAGATCTTCAAGAAAATCTTCCATTTATGAAATTACATCTTTTTCTTTGTTAGAAACAAGGAGAGCTAAAGTTTTTTCTAAATTTTTCTTCTCTTCATTTAGTGCGGACTCTTAATCCTTGCAGAGTCCCTTCTATTAAATATCAAAATCATAACGAACAAATCGTCCAAATGAATACTGAAGTCCTAGTTCCTATTCAATTTATTGAAAAAGAACTTATTGTTCCTTGTTGTATTGATCCTCTCATGACTCGATGCTTTTGATGTTATTCTTGGTAATGCCTTCCTTTCTGGAATGTCTAACTACTCAATTACTCCTGAAAAATTTATTGCAACTTATAAAGGACGACAAATTTTTTGTTTTAAATTATGAAAACACAAGGAATTCCTATTAGTGTTTTTATTCAAATCTCATTAAATGATCTCATGCTTTGTGCTTTAATAGACACTGGAACTGAAGTCTCTATAGGTCAAAAATGTATTTTACCTAATTGCTAGACAGATAAAAAAATCACCATAACTGGAATAAATGGAGTTACCTCTGCCTGTGACTGTATAGATGATCAAGAAATTTTATTAGGATAAAAAATAGTAAAAGTCCCCCGTTTCATAAGCCTAGATTCTACTGGCTTAGTTCTTTTACTAGGAAATGATTTTGTACAACGTTTCCAAGTCTATAAACAAACCACACATATGGTTAGTTTCTTAACACCCTGTAACCAATGGTTACATGTACCCCGAGAATTTAAACTATACAGAGTTCAGCCAGCACCGCATGGTGATGGTTATAGGGTGTTAAGAAACTAACCATACAATTCAGTCGTATTGCCTGTCTTTACGTATTGTCAAAGCAAATTGTCTGAACAAAATTTTATTTGAAATATTAGTCCAAAGAAACATGGCTCTGATACCAATTGAAAAGGCAAAGATACTGAAGTAGATTTAAAAATCAAAAGATAATTAGCAATACTAAAATATCTTCAGGTAGATTAGATTTTTTGGGAAAATTATTTGAATTCCAGATAAAATTTCTTTTTCGTTAGTCCTCTTTAAGAAAGTTTAATAATATGTTGACGATAACATTTTTCCCAAATATTTTCTTCTGGAAATATTTTGTCGAATAATACAACTTTATTTTCTGAATTCTTATTACAGGAAACTTCCGACAAGAGTTCTGTAGGCTTTTAATTTATCCATTATATAAAAATTTCTTAGATCAGGGTTTTCACAAATATGGATTAAAGTAGGGCAAACTATTATCTTTCAAAATGTTTTTCTAAGTCGAAAAATCAAAAAACTTTATAGTAATAGAAGAAGATAAAATAAAAAGACATATCGTTGATCATCCTGGTCATCTTAGGAGTTGAATTGTATCATAACAATATTCAAGATAGATTTGAAGAGAAGCCTTCAGAAGAACCAGTCGAACGGATACTTTTTTGCCGATGCCAAATCCTTCAGATACTTTTTTCCCTAAACGGCCTCCTGCCTCAACGGTACTTTTTTCTCCTATCTATTGGCTTTAGGCTTTCTCCGATTCCTTCTTTTCTTCAGGAATTTTCTCTCAAATCTCCTCAAACTATGGCTCCTTCCTATGTGGATAACTTCGGGATGCTTTCTCTCTTCTCTTCTTTACTCACTATAAAATCTTCTCATTTCTGACTTCAAGAAAAACTTTGAAAGAAAATAGTAGCCCAAACTAGGGTCTACTCCATATTATTGAAAATCACACAAGATCTTACAAAGTTGCAAACTGAAATATTGACAAGGAAAGAAAGAGGACTTCCAAAAACACTCAAGATCACTTAGAACAAAAGCAAACTTCTTCTTCTTCTCTCCTCTTTTTTCCGATGCCTTCAGAGTGAAATGGCTTCGGGTTTTATAGGAAAAAAATGAAATCTATGACGTCATGACATTCGTCATAGTCCACTTATTAAGATTCCTCCTTATCGGAGAAATTGAATTTATGACATCATGAAATACGTCATAGATTATTCCTTTTTATCTCAATGGTGTGGTCCACTATCTCGATAAGCGAGATTGCGCTATCTGGGAAGATTCCTGAACATCTGTTCACCCGATTTTTGTAGACGTGGGGACAACTGTCTATTTACACTTGTCCACTACATTTTTATCCTGGTAGGGACCAACTGACTCGTTTAATTGATGACAATCTTATTTTTCTGCGAATGTTCACAATTGAGTAATTCGCAAGCAATTCTTTGAATTTCTTTGGTACATGGAAACTCATGATTTAAAATAGAATCCCTGAAAGTAGTAAGATGTTTGTCCTGCTAATTTGCCCCTTCGTCTCTGACAAGTATCCAATTGTCACCTTTGGCGAGGTTTCTCTTATTTTGGGTCAACAGGATTTTAATGCTTTGAGCAAGGGCTCTCATTCCTTGTGCCCTTTTTGAAGTAATCCAATTTTTGTTAAAATTAGGAATCCGATGCGGAATCCCTATTTCAAAGGTAATTTTACCACAGAATTTCATGGTAATAATATGGAATCCAGAGAGGAGTCTAGAGAAATCCCATTCGGAGAGATTGATAAAAACTTGAGGTAGATTGACCTTTTGATAATGCTGCCTTGTTTCTAAAAAGGTCGTCGTCGAGCAGGCAGGTGATTTCAAAGAGGTCTTTTTCCAGGTAAATAGTATCCATGAATCCATAGTATACTAATTTGTTGATGAAATGCGGATCTTCTTTCGCCTTTGAAGAGATTCTTGGACAGATAAATCTTTCTTTATTTTTTAATCTGGTCGGAGAGTCGGTAAACTGGTAGATTTCTCTGGCGAATCCCAAATAATCTTCTTCTCCGAAGCAAAGATTTCCTTTTGAATTGTTAATAGTAAAAGTGTGTTTTAGATTAGGTCAAAGAGATATTTCTTCTTCCTGTGTCTGTCCTTCCTTACTACTGGATTCAGTAGTTTCGGGTCCACCACTGCTTTCATTCGTCTTGCCTTGTTTTGGGGTTTTGCTGGATTCAGCAATGTCTGGCAAGGTCTTCTCGATTCCTTCAATTCGCTACTTGATAGAAAAAGTCAGACTGTAAAATATAGCAATATTATTTTGAAGAGTTTCCGAAATAGACTCAAGGCATTCTTCAAAAACCAGAAGTCCTTCGTCAATGTCATTAACTTCTTCCTTAAGTATTCCTAATTCGAATTTTGTAATATCCATTCTGTTATTGTTTTTAAAGAACAATAAAAACTTTCTGTGACAATTATAGTTGGTGAAACTGTGAGCAGAATTCTATTTTTACTTCTGTAGGAAGATGCTGTCACAATTATAGTGTTGTGAAACTGTGGGTAAATAACCCTTTCATAGTCTAGAGGACTCTGTAATCAGATTAAGACTGATTAGACTTAGTGAGACGAAACCCTTTTTAGTGGGACAAAACCCAGATTGGTGGGAAAACCCTTCCTGCATCAATTAAACTGTAAAAGAAGCACATTTCTTGTTAGGAAGACGGCTAGAAAATTATCTTTTCCTTTGATATGATGAATATCAAATTCATACATAGAAAGAAAAGCTTGCCAAAGATTTAATCTTCTAAACTGGGGTTCATTCAAAGATTTTTTCTTAATTAATCCGTTAATAGCAGAATTGTTAGTTAGAACAGAAAAACTCTTTCCTTAAAAAAAAAAAAAAATTTCTTTACTCCTCTACTAATAGCAAGTAATTCTTTTTCATGTACAGTATAATTGATTTCAGCAGAATTAAAACTTTCGTAAGCATATCTACAGATTTTATTTAAATCTGTTTTCAAAATAGCTGCCCAATATTCATCAGAAGCATCACATTGTAAGATTAATTTATCAGATTCAGAGGGTAATTCTAATAAAGGGAGGTCAGCACAAATTTGTTTAATTTGTTTGACACATTTTGTTTGTTCAGAAGTCCATCCAAAAGTACAGGACTGTCTTAATAATTCAGAAATAGGATGAGTAAATTTCTTAGAGTTATCAATAAGTCCTGAAGCATAATTCAGACATCCCAAAAATTGTTGGATTTGTTTCTTATTTTCTAAAATGTCTGGAAAAGCTAAAATCTTTTTTGAAATGTGAGTCTGTAATTGAATTCCATTAGAAGAAATATGAAATCCAAGAAATTCTACTTGAGATTTATTTAGAATTGCTTTCTTTTCAGAAAGGCAAATCCCATTGTCAGTACATAGTTTAGAGAAACTGCGTAGATGAGAAAGATGATCTTTTAAATTTGAAGAACAAATAAGAATATCATCAACATAAACAAGAATAAATTCATGATATTTACCAAAGATAGAATCCATCCTTCGTTGATAAATTTGAGAAGCATTTTTCAGGCCAAAGGGCATTACTAACCATTCGTAATGTACTTGAGTAGAAAAGGCAGTCAAAGGGATAGATTTTTCTTCCATTTTGATTTGCCAAAATCCTGATTTACAATCAAATTTTGAAAAGAAATTTTTTCCTCTCGCTAGATTTAGCAAACAGTCTTTGTTTGGGAGAAAATATCCATCAAAAGAACTGTATTTATTGAGTTCTTTATAGTTAATAACCATTCTGGCTTTTTCTCGAAGATTTCGTGCGTGGTTTCGAACCATAAAGGCAGGACTAGAATGGGGACTACGAGATTTTTGAATTAATTTTTGGTCTAATAAATCTCTGATTTGGAAGGTAAATTCTTTGTCAGTGTACATCATTGGTTTAACACGTATGACTACTGATTCGGTAAGTTTTATTTCGGCTCTCGGGTGTGTTGGATTCCAAAATTGGAGGGGTTTTCCCCCAACAGGGAATTTTATTTGAGAAATTAAGTATGTTTTTCTAATTGATAGTTTGTTTAGAGAGGTTAATCTCTTTCTCTCTCCAATTCTCTCTCTCTCCAATTCTCACTCCTATTCTCTCTCTCTCCAATTCTCACTCCTATTCTCTCTCTCTCTCTCCAATTCTCTCTCCTATTCTCTCTCTCCAATTCTCTCTCCTATTCTCTCTCTCCAATTCTCTCTCCTATTCTCTCTCTCCAATTCTCTCTCCTATTCTCTCTCTCCAATTCTCTCTCCTATTCTCTCTCTCCAATTCTCTCTCTCCAATTCTCTCTCTCCAACTCTCTCTCTCTCTCCAATTCTCTCTCCAACTCTCTCTCTCTCTCTCTCTCTCTCTCTCCAACTCTCTCTCTCCAATTCTCTCTCCAACTCTCTCTCTCCAATTCTCTCTCTCCAATTCTCTCTCTCCAATTCTCTCTCCAATTCTCTCTCCAAGTCTCTCTCCAATTCTCTCTCCAATTCTCTCTCCAATTCTCTCTCCAATTCTCTCTCCAATTCTCTCTCTCCAATTCTCTCTCAATTCTCTCTCCAATTCTCTCTCCAATTCTCTCTCTCCAATTCTCTCTCTCCAATTCTCTCTCTCCAATTCTCTCTCTCCAACTCTCTCTCTCCAACTCTCTCTCTCCAACTCTCTCTCTCCAACTCTCTCTCTCCAACTCTCTCTCCAACTCTCTCTCTCTCCTATTCTCTCTCTCTCTCTCTCTCTCTCTCTCTCTCTCTCTCTCTCTCTCTATCTCTCTCTCTATCTCTCTCTCCTATTCTCTCTCCTATTCTCTCTCTTCTATTCTCTCTCTTCTATTCTCTCTCCTATTCTCTCTCCTATCTCTCTCTCCTATTCTCTCTCTCCTATTCTCTCTCCTATTCTCTCTCTCCTATTCTCTCTCTCATCTCTCTCTCTCCATTCTCTCTCTCCTATTCTCTCTCCTATTCTCTCTCTCCTATTCTCTCTCTCTCTCTCTATTCTCTCTCTTCTATTCTCTCTCCCATTCTCTCTCTCCTATTCTCTCTCCTATTCTCTCTCTCCTCTCTCTCTCCTATTCTCTCTCTCCTCTCTCTCTCTCTCCTATCTCTCTCTCTCCTCTCTCTCTCTCCTCTCTCTCTCCTATCTCTCTCTCCTATTCTCTCTCCCTATTCTCTCTCTCTATTCTCTCTCTCCTATTCTCTCTCTCTCTCTTCTCTCTCTCCTATTCTCTCTCTCCTATTCTCTCTCTCCATTCTCTCTCCTATTCTCTCTCTCTCCTATTCTCTCTCTCCTATCTCTCTCTTCTCTCTCTCTCCCTATTCTCTCTCTCCTATTCTCTCTCTCCTATTCTCTCTCTCCTATTCTCTCTCTCCTATTCTCTCTCTCCTATTCTCTCTCTCCTATTCTCTCTCTCCTATTCTCTCTCTCCTATTCTCTCTCTCCAACTCTCTCTCTCCACTCTCTCTCTCCAACTCTCTCTCTCTCTCTCTCTCTCCAACTCTCTCTCCAACTCTCTCTCTCAACTCTCTCTCTCTCTCTCTCCTCTCTCTCTCTCTCTCTCTCTCTCTCTCTCTCTCTCTCTATTCTCTCTCTCTCTCTCTCTCTCTCCTATTCTCTCTATTCTCTCTCCTATCTCTCTCTCTCTCTCTCTCTCTCTCTCTCTCTATTCTCTCTCTCTATCTCTCTCTCTCTCTCTCTCTCTCTCTCTCTCTCTCTCTCTCTCTCCCTCTCTCTTCTCTCTCTCTCTCTCTATCTCTCTCTCCTATCTCTCTCTCATTCTATCTCTCTCTCTCTATCTCTCTCTCCTATCTCTCTCTCCTATTCTCTCTCTATTCTCTCTCTCTCTCTCTCTCCATTCTCTCTCCCTTCTCTCTCTCCTATTCTCTCTCTCCTATTCTCTCTCTCCTATTCTCTCTCTCATTCTCTCTCCCATCTCTCTCTCCTATTCTCTCTCTCCTATTCTCTCTCTCTATTCTCTCTCTCCATTCTCTCTCTCTCTCTCTCTCTCTCTCTCCTATTCTCTCTCTCCTATTCTCTCTCTCCTATTCTCTCTCTCCTATTCTCTCTCTCCTATTCTCTCTCTCCTATTCTCTCTCTCCTATCTCTCTCTCCTATCTCTCTCTCCTATTCTCTCTCTCCTATCTCTCTCTCCTATTCTCTCTCCCTCTCTCTCTCTCCTATCTCTCTCTCTCCTATCTCTCTCTCCTATTCTCTCTCTCCTATTCTCTCTCTCTCTCTCTCTCTCTCTCTCTCCATTCTCTCTCTCCAACTCTCTCTCTCTCTCCCTCTCTCTCCAACTCTCTCTCTCCAACTCTCTCTCTCCTCTCTCTCTCCAACTCTCTCTCTCCTCTCTCTCTCTCTCTCCAACTCTCTCTCTCTCCAACTCTCTCTCTCCAACTCTCTCTCTCTCTCTCTCTCTCTCTCTCTCTCTCTCTCTCTCTCTCTCTCTCTCTCTCTCTCTCTCTCTCTCTCTCTCTCTCTCTCTCTCCAACTCTCTCTCTCTCTCTCTCTCTCTCTCTCTCTCTCTCTCTCTCGTCTCAGACTCCGGCGGGACCCCGGCGAGATTCAGGGGGAGCTTCCGACAAGTTATTCGCAAGATCATTTTCGTCTTGGCCTTTCCTACTTTCGTCGCGGTTTTCCTCTTCTTCTTGGTCTTCGACTTCCTATGTCTGCTAGCTTCTTCTGTGATTCTTGCCAAAAAAGAGAAGTCTCCACCAGAAATCGGAACCTCGAGTTCTCCCGGAAAGGATTTGAAAGCTTTTGTTTTGGCCCGGAGGATATCAATTCGTTCACCACTTAGACAAGCTTTGTCGATTTCCGTGATTATTCCTGCGAGACTCACTACGGCTCTAAAGATTGCTTCACACCATAGAAGCACGGGGATGCCTTTTACCTTGATCCATTCTTCTTGTTCGTTGGAGCCGAGGTTAGGGCTCCACTCTGTTATTCTAGAGAAAATATCTCCAACCAATTCGTCTGAAGGCTAAAATTCTTCGGACATCTTCTGGTGATTCTAGCTGAACCAGCCACTGATATAACTTTAGACCAAATATTATGTAAAAATTTTACTGAAACTAGTCTCCAAGAACAAGTTGCTGACATGTTAATAGAGTGTATGTTGAACTTAGGTATGAATTTCGAAGATGCCTACAATTAGTTAGAACAATATTTTAATCTACCATTAGTTCCAGACATAGTATATGGTAAAGGTATACTTAGTGATTTTTATAAAACAAAAAAAAATTATATGGATCAAGATCAACCCTATGGTTGAAAGTTCAATAGTTAGTAGTAATAGAGGATAAAAAAGACCCCGATTTGTAATTTGTAACGTCAGGGGAAAACTTTGTAGAAGTTCCAGTGGAAGAGAACCATGGAAACCCGCTAGCCATAGATATGAAGGCGAATCTCCTTTTAGAGGAAAAGGAGGGAGAATGCCTATAGGAAAACTTTATAAAGGTAATATGTTATTATTAGAACAGCAAAGTCCACAACTTTGGCCAGATGAAATTCTAATTTGGGAACAAACAGTAGTTAGAAATTGGGAAACAAATAAAAGAGCAGATCCAGCAAAAAGGTACAATCACCTGATGAAATAAATCATATAAAGTCTTTAGGTGATAATCCTTATAATTTTACTAGTCAAGTTAGAATCTTACTTTTAGGAGTAGATCCAGCAAAAGAAAATACTTTTATACAAGATACTGCTGTTAGAAATATAGAACAATTAAGTATAAAAGATTTCAAATACATTAAAGAATTTAGTACAGATTTTGCTAGATTACTATCCCAGACAGGCAGAGCTATGGAAGACGAGCTCTGTGACAAATATTTTGTAAAACTCCCAGGAGACTTTGGTAGACATTTACATGAAGAATGGAAAAATGCGTATAGCCAAACCCCATATTTAGGAATAGGCCCACGGATTACATTTTGTGTTTAACAAATTAGAAGAAAAATGTAAAGAAGCTACTTTACAGGAACAAATTAAGAGACAAGTTTGGGCTTTCTGTAAAACAGCCATTTACACGCCACAAGCTTATGGATATTATGAAAAACCTAGTAGGAAAAGAATTATTAGACGTAGCACAACATATAATAGAAATAGACGATATGATAATAGAAATAAATATGTCCAAAAACCAAGAAATAGAACATGTAGATGTTTTATATGTGGTGATGAAAACATTTAGCAAATAGGTGTCCAAATAAAAATAAAAATCAAGAGAAAGCATATTTAGTTGAAGAAATAGGCGATTATGAAATAGAAGAGTTTAAAACAGATACAGATGACAAAACTATTTATAGTATAACTAGCGACTACGAACCAAAGTCATCTTCAAAAATTACATACACTTATGCTAATATAGAATGTGAACATACGTGGATTAGATTTAGAGGGAATAATCTATTAGTTGTTTTAATTGTAAATTATACCCTGTTTTAAATAGAAGGTATCAGTGTAATAATTGCTTCTTAGAAATTTGTTTTCTTTGTATTAAAAAAATTTTTGATATAGAAACAGATTTAGGAGAGAGGGAAAAATATAGAAAAACCTAAAGAATCATTAGAAATCCCAGAAATATACAAAGAAAAACTAGAAAAAATTGAATTAGCTCTTGAACTATCAAATCATAAAATTCAAAATCAGTTTACTTCCTTAGAACAAAAGCATTCATATCAATTCAATACAATAGAACAAAGAATTGATATATTAGAGCAAAAGGCAGAAAGGTTTGAAAACCCCTTTCAAGATACTTTAGAAGAAATTAGTCAGATGGCAATACAAACACCAATAGAAACTTATGCTGCCACAATCACTCTCAATAATCCCATAGCTACACTTATCACACTTTCCTGTAGAGTATGGTTTAATAGTAATGAATTTGTAAATCTAACTGCTACTTTAGATATAGGTAGCACTAAGAGTCTCATAGGACACTCTTTAGTACCAGAAAAGTTCCACAAATTACTTCCTTATAAAATCTTTACTAAAACTGTAGAAAATAGAACTATGGAAATAAAAAACTATATAGAACCTACAGGAATTCAATTCTTAGATTTCGCAGGAAATTACAGTTCAAAATACGATTTACCTCAAGTAAATATTTCACCTAGAGAAACTAAATCAACAATCTTTCTTTTAGGATTAAACTTTTTGTCTAGTTTAAATGGTAGTATTACCATAGCAAAAAATTATCTTACTCTTAGTAAACAAGTCTACAGTTTTCCAACAAATAGGTATAACAAGACATCAGAGTTCGCTCAAAAGCGTGGTGGACAAGGATCATTAGAATTCTTAAAACATGAATCTCCTAGAGAGAAAAGTCAAGTCAATATAGAAAACGAAACTTACAAAATTTTAGGACAATTTGCCGGTATGGAATTAGAAAAAGGACCAGACTTAGAAAACAAAATTACTTACCCTAAAATTCAAAAATTAGAAAAACAAGGATTTATAGGAGAAGACATCTCAAAGAGTAAAGTAAACCATATAGTTAAAAGAAAATTAAAAACCCAGATATTAGAATAGTAACTACAAACATAGATTATACCCCTGCAGATAAAGAAGAATTTAGAAAACAAATTAAGGAATTATTAGATAAAGAATTAATACAAAAATCAGAAAGTCCTCATAGATCTGCCGCCTTTTTAGAAAGAAACCATAGCGAATTAAAAAGAGGAAAGGCTAGAATAGTACATAATTATAAAAGATTAAATGATAATACAATAGATGATGCATATAACATTCCTAACAAAGATTCTCTTCTTAGATTAATTCAACATAAACAAGTCTTTAGTAAATTTGATTTAAAATCTGGGTATAACCAGCTAAAGTTAGAAAAATGGTTTAAACCCTGGATAGCGTTTACTTGTTCAGAAGGACATTATGAATGGAATGTCCTAAGTTTTGGTTTAAAAAATGCTCCTGCAGTTTTCCAAAGGTTTATGGATTCAATATTTCTTAATCATCCTTTTTGTTTAGTATATATTGATGATATTTTAGTAGCAAGTGAAAATATAAAAGAACATGAAAACCATTTAAAGATTGTCTTAAAAGAAATTGAGAAAAATGGCTTAGTAGTTAGTAAAAAGAAAATGGAATTATTTAAGAAAAAGATTGCCTTTTTAGGTTTAGAAATAGGCTGTGGAAAAATAGAATTACAGCCTCATATAACAGAAAAACTTTTAAACTTTCCTGACAAAATAGGTAGTGTAAAACAACTACAAGCTTTCTTAGGACTTTTAAATTACGCTAGAAAATTTATTCCAAATCTTAGCAAATTAGCTGGACCTTTATATAGTAAACTTACAAAAAAACGGACAAAAACATTTTAATAGAGAAGACGTTGTTTTAGTTCAAAAAATTAAAAATGAAGTTAGAAAAATTAAATCTTTAGAACAACATTTAGTAACAGACTATATTATTATTGAATGTGACGGATCAAAAGAAGGTTGGGGAGCAGTAATGCTCTGTAAACCCAACAAATACAGTAGTAAAGAAACATAAAGAATTGCTGCACATGCTAGTGGTAATTTTACAAAAATAGGTAAAATTTGGGCCTCTTTAGACTATGAAATACAAGCACTTATAAATGCTTTAGATAAATTTAGGCTTTATTTGCAAAATGAATTCACTGTTAGAACAGACTGTGAAGCTATTGTTAAATTTCTTAACAATGAACATAGTAAAAAGGCTAATAGAACCAGATGGGTAAATCTACAACATCTTATCCAAGGAAGCGGTTACACAACACATAAAGGGAAAAAACTACAGTTTAGCCGATTTACTATCTCGAACTATTAACAAATTCTTTGCAATAGGTTATGTTAAAGGTTCTAAAGATCAAGAAGAAGCTTGGCGCTTCTTCACCAATTAGTTTCGACAGTCAAGAAGAATCGAGTATTCCCATGAATCTCGATATCAATACAGAAGAAATTCAAAAATTAGTTTCGACAGAAGCAAGCAGCTCTCACAGTAAGTCTCCTTCTGAATCTTTTAAGATCCCACAGACACGAATTCCACAGACTTCTCCTTCTGTTTCTTCATTAGGTTCGACACTTCTTCCAAGATTCCAAAGACAGTCTTCAAATAGTCAATTAGTTTTCGGAACAATTAGTTTACAAAAACATATACATAAGTCCAAAGAAAGTTTAGGCCGTATCAAGCCCTGGTTATTGATGAATCACAGCAGTGTTTATTAGATAACTTATGGCATATTCAGACTTTACCTCAAGCTACCACGCTTTAAGGTCCAATGCCTGAATGCTTTAAGTTATTATTTCTCTGAGAAAAATTCCAAAAAAGATCTTCGAAAGTGTACACATTATGTTATATTTAGAGGTCTAAAGTATATTCCACAGTTTCGACAGTGTTCAAAAATATATATTATCAGTATCTCATCCCATATATAAGGGATATTACAGTTTTTGCCAAAGCCCTCCAGGCAGCTAGAGAATCTCTTGGCCATAATTTCTTTATTGAGGCCGAAGAGGTTAAAAGTTTTGTTGATGTTACCAGAGAATCTTCCAAAGCCTTTGAAGAATTAAGAATACGAGTACATCTGGCAGAAACCCAGATATTACAGAAAGATCAACAGATAGAGCAATGTCAGAAATATATAGCTGACTTACAGCAGAAGTTACATAAGGCTGAAGAAGAGAAAAATTTCAATAGTCAGACAGTTGAAATTATGGAAAAATTAATGCAAAAGGTAAACAAAGAGAAACAGGCTGTTGAACAGGAATTGAACAAGAAGACAATAGTTCCAAATAGAAAATATGAGTTCTTCAAAACCAGATTGATGGATCTTCCGGCACAGGTTACTCTCAAACCATTATTTGACAGCTGACCCGAAGCTGAAAACCTTATCAGAGAAAGAACAAAAACTAGCCTATTTACAGAATTCATCGCTATACAAAGGGTTTTTCAACAGATACATTTTAGAGAACCAGGTTTTCAGTATAAAGGAGTTACAGTCACGCAAAGATTCGAAAGAGGAGTTCCTCAACTCCTAAAACTCCAGATAGACTTAAACATGACAGATCTTCCAAAATCTCTCATTCTCAAATATTATTATATGGGGATAATTGATTCTTTTAAATTTAAACCAGAAGATGAAGATGAAAAAATGGAAGAATTTCTTCAATTATTTGGAGAAAGGTTCTTTTTAGTAGGAGGAAATATAGCTCTCGGAGGATGGAAAGGAGGAAATGATAAAATCCTCTGCAAAATTTGGTCTACCCTACCAAGGATGGAAAAATTAGAATTTATTCCCCCAAAAAGAAGGATAATCTTTGGCTGGGATTTTAGACATACAGATCCTCACGATTATAGTTCCATAGAAAAAATCGACATCTACAGATATTTTCAGGGAGAAGAGAATCTAGAAAGACATCCACAGTGGTCTTGTTATCAATTATTATCAGAAGGATACTATTCACAAATCTGGGGACCACCAGAATATAAAATGCTCCTACCTTTCCATGGTAGCGGTCACTTATTGACAGAAAGTGACATCCACAGAGAAGAAGAAGAAGACAACATACTCGACACAGTAGACACAACCAGCCACAGAGCATTCCAAACACTCATCGTGCATTGTAAAGCATAAAAGATTCGACAGATTGTTCTTTTGATTTTCTTTTTTGAAAAGAGATTTGTTTCTTTTTATCGTTTTGTAATCAAGAAGGCTACTTTAAAATATGCCTTCTTATCAGTTAAAGGTTCTCCGCCTATATAAGGAGTCCTTACATTCATTGTAAAACACACGGAGTTTGAAATTCAATGAGATAAGTAAAGTTTGCTCTCATGGCCTTCTAAGCTTCTCCTCCTTCCCCTGGCTTCCTAGATGAACTTATTCGTTTGATCTTTATTTCCCTAAGTTGCCTTTATGATATCAAAATCCAAAAAGAAGCACTCACTCGGCTGTACATTCTACAAGGTTGTTCTTTCCCGTCTTCTTCCTCTTCTTCCGCCTCTCCTCTTGTAAGTATTTTTGGGTTTAGTTTCTTTTATTATTTCTTTATATATATTTTCCTTTTCCCCCTTTTAATTTATGTTTTCTATTTTTTCTTTCTGCGTTTCCATCTCTCCTCTTTTTTCTTTTATTTATTTGTCGTGTAACTGTGAGCACGCAAAAAATTACACAGTCATTCTCTCTCTCTAATTATCTCTCTCCAATTCTCTCTCTCCAATTCTCTCTCTCCAATTCTCTCTCTCCAATTCTCTCTCTCCAATTCTCTCTCTCCAATTCTCTACCTCCAATTCTCTATCTCCAATTCTCTCTCTCCAACTCTCTCTCTCCAACTCTCTCTCTCTCTCTTCAACTCTCTCTCCAACTCTCTCTCTCTCCTACTCTCTCTCCAACTCTCTCTCTCCAACTCTCTCTCTCTCCAACTCTCTCTCTCTCCAACTCTCTCTCTCTCCAACTCTCTCTCTCCAACTCTCTCTCTCTCTCCAACTCTCTCTCTCTCTCCTCTCTCTCTCTCTCTCTCTCCAACTCTCTCTCTCTCTCCTCTCTCTCTCTCCAACTCTCTCTCTCCAACTCTCTCTCTCCTCTCTCTCTCTCTCTCTCCCACTCTCTCTCTTCCACTCTCTCTCTCTCTCCTCTCTCTCTCTCTCTCTCTCTCTCTCTCTCTCTCCTCTCTCTCTCTCTCTCTCTCTCTCTCTCTCTCTCTCTCTCTCTCTCTCTCTCTCTCTCTCTCTCTCTCTCCAACGTTCTCTCTCTCCGTTCTCTCTCCAATCTCTCTCTCCAACTCTCTCTCCAAATCTCTCTCTCCAAATCTCTCTCTCCAAATCTCTCTCTCCAATCTCTCTCTCCAATCTCTCTCTCCAATCTCTCTCTCTCTCTCCAATCTCTCTCTCCAACTCTCTCTCTCCAGCTCTCTCTCTCCAATCTCTCTCTCCAACTCTCTCTCTCTCCAGCTCTCTCTCTCCAGCTCTCTCTCTCTCCAATCTCTCTCTCTCCAATTCTCTCTCTCCAATTCTCTCTCTCCAATTCTCTCTCTCCATTCTCTCTCTCCAATCTCTCTCTCAAACTCTCTCTCTCCAAATCTCTCTCCAAATCTCTCTCTCCAATCTCTCTCTCTCCAATCTCTCTATCCAATCTCTCTCTCTCCAATCTCTCTCTCCAACTCTCTCTCTCTCTCCAGCTCTCTCTCTCCAATCTCTCTCTCCAACTCTCTCTCTCTCCACCTCTCTCTCTCTCCAATTCTCTCTCTCTCCAATTCTCACTCTCCAATTCTCTCTCTCCAATTCTCTCTCTCCAATTCTCTCTCTCCAATTCTCTCTCTCCAACCTCCTCTCTCTCTCCATTCTCTCTCTCTCAATTCTCTCTCCAATTCTCTCTCCAATTCTCTCTCTCCAATTCTCTCTCTCCAATTCTCTCTCTCCAATTCTCTCTCTCCAATTCTCTCTCTCCAATTCTCTCTCTCCAATTCTCTCTCTCCAATATCTCTCTCTCCAATTCTCTCTCTCCAATTCTCTCTCCAATTCTCTCTCTCCATTCTCTCTCTCCAATTCTCTCTCCAATCTCTCTCTCTCTCTCCAATCTCTCTCTCTCCAATCTCTCTCTCCAATTCTCTCTCTCCAATTCTCTCTCTCCAACCTCTCTCCATTCTCTCTCTCCAATTCTCTCTCCAATCTCTCTCTCTCTCTCTCTCTCTCTCTCTCTCTCTCTCTCTCTCCAACTCTCTCTCCAACTCTCTCTCTCCAACTCTCTCCAACTCTCTCTCTCCAACTCTCTCTCAACTCTCTCTCTCTCTCCTCTCTCTCTCCAACTCTCTCTCTCCAACTCTCTCTCCTCTCTCTCTCTCCAACTCTCTCTCTCTCCAACTCTCTCTCTCCAACTCTCTCTCTCTCCAACTCTCTCTCTCTCCAACTCTCTCTCTCTCCAACTCTCTCTCTCTCCAACTCTCTCTCTCTCCAACTCTCTCTCTCCAACTCTCTCTCTCTCTCCAACTCTCTCTCTCTCCAACTCTCTCTCTCTCCAACTCTCTCTCTCCAACTCTCTCTCTCTCCAACTCTCTCTCTCTCCAACTCTCTCTCTCTCCAACTCTCTCTCTCCAACTCTCTCTCTCTCCAACTCTCTCTCTCACCAACTCTCTCTCTCCAACTCTCTCTCTCTCTCTCGTCTCCGACTCCGACGGGACCCCGGCGAGATTCAGTGGGAGCTTCCGACCAGTTATTCGCCAGATCATTTTCGTCTTGGCCTTTCCTACTTTCGTCGTGGTTTTCCTCTTCTTCTTGGTCTTCGACTTCCTATGTCTGCTGGCTTCTTCTGTGATTCTTGCCAAATAAGAGAAGTCTCCACCAGAAATCGGAACCTCGAGTTCTCCCGGAAAGGATTTGAAAGCTTTTATTTTGGCCCGGAGGAAATCAATTCGTTCACCACTTAGACAAGCTTCGTCGATTTCCGTGATTATTCCTGCGAGACTCACTACGGCTCTAAAGATTGCTTCACACCATAGAAGCACGGGGATGCCTTTTACCTTGATCCATTCTTCTTGTTCATTGGAGCAGAGGTTAGGGCTCCACTCTGTTATTCTAGAGAAAATATTGTTGGGAAAATGACGGTTCGGGACCCAACTAATGGTCGGGACCCGATTCCCATACCAGTTCTAACTTTACCGTTTTGAAAAGTTATTAAATGAGATCCGATTAAATCGGATCTCATAACACAAACGGGGCTTTTGCCCGTTCGTGGGTTGGGGATAAAACGAGGGTTCCCCGAGAAGCCAAAACACAGAAAAACCAGAGACTTCTTCTTCCTCGGCAAAACCAGAACCTCGGCGTCTTCTTTCTCGGCAAAACATTTGGGATGGTTCTTCACGGAAGAGACGGAAAACCCCGTGCTATTTTCTTCTTCATCCCGTGCTGTCCTCTTCTTCATCCCGTGCCTTCTTCTTCTTAATCTCTCACGGTCTTCTTCTTCATCTCTCGCTGCCATCCTCCTCATCTCGTCCTATCTTCTTCAAGCGAAATTTCTTTATTCTGGGTTCCTGAACGACTCCGAACTCTCAGCGACGAGTGCACGTCCCTCTGAGAGTGCTGCGTATCCTTGGGAGACACTCGGCTCG
Organism: Aristolochia contorta; assembly: GCA_022405105.1. NCBI lineage: Eukaryota > Viridiplantae > Streptophyta > Magnoliopsida > Piperales > Aristolochiaceae > Aristolochia > Aristolochia contorta. The sequence continues at coordinate 50,895 of JAHZSQ010000055.1, forward strand.
TGACTCTGCACCGTGGTCGCCGATAACGTCTTTAAGGGAAGCAGTACTTTCAGCCTGTTATATACTTAACAGAGTTCCTCATAAGAAATTAGATAAAACTCAATATGAGCTATGGAAAGGATTTACCCCCAACCTAAAATTCTTTAAAGTGTGGGGGTGCCTAGCCAAGGTGAGTTTACCAGCTCCTAAGAGGACTAACATAGGACCGAAAACTTATGATGCAGTGTTCATAGGTTATGCAGAAAATTCAGCTGCATATAGATTCATGTCATTAAATGAAAATTCAATATCTGAATCTAGAGATGCTGAATTTTTTGAGCACTTGTTTCCTTGGAAGAAACAAAACACTAGCATAGATCTTGGTCCATCTAGTGTAGCGTTGTCTTTGCCTAGTTCTTCTCATAGAGTAAATGAATTCGAAGATGAGCCTAGAAGAAGTAAAAGGAAAAGAACAGAAACTAGTTTTGGACCTGATTTCGTGACTGCTTTCCTGATTGAGAACCCCGATATGATAGATGAACATTTAGTATCAGTGTTCCTGATTGAGGATGATCCCGAAACTTATACAGAAGCAATAACTTCTGTGGATGCTAGCTTTTGGAAAGAAGCTATAAACTGTGAGTTGGACTCTATAAAGTCCCACCATACATGGGACTTGGTAGATCTGCCTAAGGGGTGTAAACCTATTAAGTGTAAATGGATTTTTAGAAAGAAATTAAGACCTGATGGTTCTATAGATAAGTTCAAAGCCAGATTAGTTGTTGTAGGTTATACACATAAGAAAGGCATTGACTATTTTGACACTTATTCTCCTGTGACCAAAATAGCAACTATAAGAACTTTAGTTGCATTGGCTGCTATCCATAATTTGGTTGTGCATCAGATGGATGTCAAAACCGCATTTCTTAATGGAGATTTGGAAGAAGAGATTTACATACAACAACCAGAGGGGTTTGTTGTTCAAGGTCATGAGGATAAGGTATGTAAATTGAAGAAGTCCCTATATGGATTGAAACAAGCTCCAAAACAGTGGTATGAGAAATTTCACCACACATTGATTACACATGGGTTTGTAGTGAATGCCTCAGACACATGTTTGTATTCTAAATTATATGAATCAGACTGTGTAATAATATGTCTATATGTGGATGACATGTTAATCTTTGGCACTAATGAGAATTTGGTGATTGAAACCAAGAGATTCTTATCCTCCCAATTTGACATGAAAGACATGGGAGAGGCTGATGTTATTCTTGGAGTGAAGTTAACAAAGACTCAAGCATGCAAGGTTTCTCACTAAGTCGGGTCTCACTACGTGGAAAAAATGTTGAAGAGATTTAACTGCTTTTGATCTCACACTGTTAGAACACCTTATGATCCTAGTATCCACCTTAAGAAGAATAGAGGTGAGAGTGTGTCTCAAATTGAGTACGCTAAAATGATAGGGAGTGTGATGTTCCTCATGAACTACACTCGTCCAGACATAGCTTATGCAGTCAGCAGACTGAGTCGTTACACCCATAACCCTAGTAGTGAGCATTGGAATGCACTTTATCGCTTGATGAAGTATTTAAGAGGCACCATGAATTGGGGACTGCATTTTAGTAAGTTTCTGCAGTGTTGTTAAGGTTATTGCGATGCGAACTGGGTGTCCGATAATGATGAAGTTAGTTCTACTAGTGGTTATGTCTTCACTTTAGGTGGAGGAGCGATTTCTGGAAGCCTGGAAAGCAGACCTGCATTGCTCGCTCCACTATGGAGTCGGAGTTTATTGCACTTGAATTAGCAGGTCAAGAGGCGAACGGCAGAGAAATCTGTTAGCGAGATGTGCCACCGTGGGGAGATCGAGTGTACCTCTCTCCTTCATTGTGATTCTCAAGCTGCTATTAGGATTGCCAACAACAAAGTGTATATAATGGCAAAAGGAGACATATACGCATTAGACATAGTGCGGTCAAACAATTGCTGAGAAATGGCGTAATTTCTTTAGATTATGTGAAATCTGAAAGAAATATTGCTGACCCTTTTATTAAGGGTTTGTCCAGAAAGTTAGTTCTGGATACGTCGAAGGGGATGGGCCTAATACCCTGTGATTGAGGGGAAAATGGTGGATACCTCTCTTGAGGTCAAACGAAACCAGTTTTTTCTTGATATTATTTTCCATCCCTATGGCATGAGTTGAGCTTTATGCTCAATAGTGAGAAACTGTAGCCCTATTTTTTGGGTGGTCCTACAGAGACGGACTTGACGGTTTCATGACGTGAAACAGAGCTTCGGCTCAAATATGAGAAACTGTAGCCCTATTTTTTGGGTGGTCCTATAGATGGACTTGACGGTTTCATCATTGAATGAGGTTGAGCATGTAGTTGCTCTTAATGGATTCATAGCCCATATGTGGTGGTGCTAGAGAGACGCACTTGATGGATCCACCTACGTGAGTGTGGGGGTGTGGCCGCCTCCTATGGGCTTTGTCTTGCTAGAGCACTCATGAGATCCCGAGGTATGCACATGGCCTTATAATAGCGCAACATTTTATCGTGGAGTTCGTTCAAACTTTAAGAGTTCGATGCGTGTTATGAGGGTCTCAAATAAGGTTCACGAAGTTCAAGAGTACTTCACTTGGTGGATCCGTTTGTTGCCTCATTTCACTACGTATCAATTCAATCGAAAGATATTGATACTTAAGTATTCGACTCTAGCTATGCCCAGAACAAGTATTAATTCTTCTGTGTCATTTTGTGGGGGATTGTTGGGAAAATGACGGTTCGGGACCCAACTAATGGTCGGGGCCCGATTCCTATACCAGTTCTAACTTTACCGTTTCGAAAACGGTAAAGTTATTAAATGAGATCCGATTAAATCGGATCTCATAACACGAACGGGGCTTTTGCCCGTTCGTGGGTTGGGGATAAAACGAGGGTTCCCCGAGAAGCCAAAACACGGAAAAACCAAAGACTTCTTCTTCCTCGGCAAAACCAGAACCTCGGCGTCTTCTTTCTCGGCAAAACATTTTGGATGGTTCTTCACGGAAGAGACGGAAAACCCCGTGCTATCTTCTTCTTCATCCCGTGCCTTCTTCTTCTTAATCTCTCACGGTCTTCTTCTTCATCTCTCGCTGCCATCCTCCTCATCTCGTCCTATCTTCTTCAAGCGAAATTTCTTCAAGCGAAATTTCTTTATTCTGGGTTCTGAACGACTCCGAACTCTCGCCGACGAGTGCACGTCCCTCTCGAGAGTGCTGCGTATCCTTGGGAGACGCCGGCTCGTGACTGCACCGTGGTCGCCAATAACGTCTTTAAGGCAGTGGAATTTTCCACGCCGCAGCCGATATGTTCTTTATTTTGATTTAATTTATCAGATTGCTATATGTTTGTGTTGTGATTAAAATTAAGCCATTAGTAGTGTTATTAATTCTGATCTGATCACTATTTGTCCCCATTGTGTATTTAGTGTTTTAGGTTTAAAATTATTATTACACTTGCTACTGTAAGTTTGTAATCTAAACTTAATTGTATAGAATTTTCTAGTTGTAGCTTTGCTTACTTAGGTTAGTTAATTGTTTAATATTATATGTTGAGCATGCTGGTATTTGAGATGATTCTATAGTCGATGATGTTTCTGTTGTGATTTAAGGATCTATTGTTAGCTCATTTAAATTCTGTTATCTTGTTTCAATTAGAGTTGTTTGAGAGAAAGAGTATTTTAGTATTCTATTAATTGAATTCTCATTGTGAGTTTCATCTTTGTATTATATATTTACCTCTAAATTTAAAGTGTCTCTCAAGGTTGTTAATGTCTAAAGTGATTACTTGAGTTGTGGACTAATTTCTATTGTGTAGTTATATGTATTAGTATTCCTTGTTTAGCAAAACCACTTCACTAAAATTCTGGTAAGGTTTAGAATTCCTCTTGTGATTGAATTAAAGTGTTTATCTGTCTTCTGATTATTTGTCTAATTAAGTGCTTTCTTACCCAATAGGTCCAACAAATATCTCCAACCAATTCGTCTCTGAAGGCTAAAATCCTTCGGACTTATTCTGTTGATTCTAGCTGAACCAGCCACTGATTCTTTCCCTAGAAGGAAAAGTTGCTAGCCTCCAAGAAGATCTTGCCGCGTCTTGGAGATAGTTTTTGTTCCAAACATTTTTTGTATAGCCGACCAAGCACTTCTCCGGAAAATTATTTTGCGATTTTGCAAAAGTTGGGTAAATCTTCAGCGTTGGTCCTCCGTTCTTGGAATCCATCCAAAAGGGTGCGGGTCTGAGGGAGCCGATGTTTTCTGTGCAGCCGGAAAGAGGGCTTCTTCGTAAGATTTTCCAGTTAGCGTGAGCTCTCTTTCCCTCTGATCTGGCAGCGTTGGGGTTTCTTTTGAGCTTGCAGAAGCAGGAGAATTTTTTTTTCCAAACCTCCTCCAAATTCTCTAGAAGCCATCTCCAACCCGTATCTTTTTTGAACGTCTTTGGCATCTCAATTTCTCCATCCAATTGTAGTCAAGCCTCTTTTTGCCATTATTCGGCACAGCAGAACTTCATTTTCCAGGTATGTTCCCATGTGGATTTTTCCTTTACAAAGGATCGCAAGTTTCCTGGAGGAGGGGTACAGAAGAACGTTACGCAATCCCTCTATCACCTCCACCACTTCTTCAGGAAGAATTCTTATGTATGATCGTTTGGTCACTGATTTGTACGCAATCTTTACTGCGATATCTCCTCTGAAGGCCATGGTGTCGATGTAGTACCTGTTCTCTCTTTCGATGGCTGCGAAGGAGGCTCTCATAGCTTCCGGCACTGGTTTTTCCGGCCATGTAGCCTTCTCTTGCCTTCGTCAGAAGTTTGTCACTGTTGTTTCGCTCTCCATTTCTAGTTCCGTACAGCTATATTAGAAAAAAGAAAAATAAGCCTCGTTTAGAGTTTTTCAAAGGTGATGTTTTTTGAAGGACTTTGAACAGCTGACTTATGGAAGTGAAACCTTCTGATTATGCAGCTGCAAAAATTGAAGAAGGAATATTATTGGACCATGGGACGGATGTAGTTATAGGTGAAAGTACTGCTGTTGTAGAAGATTGAGTTTCCATAATGCAAGCAAGTCCTCTATATCTTTCCTTCAGCTGCTATGTGCTAAAAGGGCATTATTTTGGATGGCTATTTGTTGGTTTTTAGTGACTTGTTGTGGCTATTTGTTGTGAAAATTGTACTTCTATGTAGGCTGTTTATACATCTCTTTGCTAGCTTAGCATGATTCTCGTTGAGTGTTAACATCAGTTGTGATCCACTCAAAGTGCACATTGAAAATTCAGATGTCTCTTTCCTATCTAAAAGGCATAACAGATCGGTATGGGACTATTCTTCTTCACGCTATATTTATTCTTCAAACTATATGCAAGACCTGACTCAAAAACCTGACTAATTTCTCCATCCACCAACACTACGCACATGTCCAAGTCTAGGCAAAACCAAACTCAAGAAACAAGTTGCACGGACACTATACATATATGGAGCACATGCAAATAACAGGGAGCATGAACAGTCGCTAGAGTCAAGTCACCATTAATGTCCAATTTATTATCATGCAGCATGCTGCAGTAGGCAAAAGTCCTCACCACAGTATTTACATTCCTTTAGTAACATTCTGTTTTCGGATCTTAAGAGCTTATGCCTGCAGCTTTGAACTCCATAGATGGTTTGATCTTGTTGATCTCATGCATCCATGGATACTTTTGAGTGATCTCAACCTGTCTTTTTTGTGTCCTTTACCATTATAGCTCTTTTATCCCTTTTCAGGCCTTTCACCTCTACTTCAGTGCTACTCTTTTTATATAGGAATCTGATAGCCTCTATCTAATATTAGTAACGGAACAGAGAGAAATTAGAGACAATTAAGGAATCTGATCTGTCTATATCTAATATTAGTCTCTATCTATATAGGAATCTGATTCTCTATTAAAAGTAACAGAACAGAGAAATTAGAGACAATTAGGGTGTCCATACCCTTGTGATAGTATTCATGAATTAGTTCTGGAAAAGGAGTTCCAAGAAAACGTAGGCTAAGCATTCGAGAGGCTCAGTCCTCTCCCACCAGAGCAAACTCTGAAATTACAAAAACCATCTTCCCCTTACAACCAACAACGTGTCCCTTATATTCCCCAGCACCTCACAGCCTTTCTAACCAGTTACAGTACCATACACATCAGCATTCTAACAAAGTACTGATTAGGTCCAGCTGCTACACATCAGCTAACAAACTAGTGACTAGGTCCAGCAATTTCCACCTCAGCAGCCTTTCTCAACCTCTTTGCACGCCTCTTATAAGTGAGAACCTCGGGCCTATCAGAAAATATAATTAATCATAAAAAATGAACAAAGAAAATGTTTATAAATTGGTTCACAAACCAAACTCAGGTAGCAAATTCCACTTCCAAGATCCATATTTGCACCACAATATTATATTCAATACGTAAAATGAGCCGACAAAATCTACATTAAGAGGCACTAGGTTTAAAATACAATGATGGCAACACAAACTCGCTTCATTCCATAGACCACTATGGTAAATGTAAATGAAACATCCAGACGACGGTTCTCTAGCCAGAATTTTCACAAGAGCAAGCACATTCTTCACTCAAGCCTAGATAAGAAACAGAATCATCTTAAATAGCCTACTGTTACATACCTAGACCTACAAAGGGATGTATGAACAGCCACTGAAGCTTAAATTTTATAGATCTACGTAGGGATTTCAAAAACTAACTACACATTCCAGCCTAGACCCATTGAGGGTTTATCTACCTAACTAAACACATGAACATAGGACCCTAAACGGCTGATCAGCTGCCAATAAATTAAGTGAGGCAATGTCTTGCTTGTATAAGGTATGACCGAATAAAATGCAATGGGAAGTTTCTTTCCCACAAGAAAACATTAGAGCCTTTTACTGACTTTAGGATTGGTGGTAGAGGAGTTTACATAAGGCAATCTCCAGGAACATAATTATGTCCCTCTACTGGCAGGAGGAAACACATGCAGAGCCAACAAAGCTAGATATTAAATTAGATCAACAATTCCAAGCAGTACAAAAATGAACCAAATGCACAAAAATAGGAAAACAAAATACTAAATACATGGCCTAAAGAAATAAAAGCCAACTAAAGTTTACATGGAATTGAAACAGCAGTAGTCATTGTGCACTTGCTAGAACAACTACCATCTCAAGGGTTTCTAGCATGCTTCGACTTCTAACTTCCAAGATAAATTTGTTTTCAGGTTGACATTATTAACAGCATTGGTATCTGATGTCCGCATAAGAAAATGAAAGTCTGAGAAGCAATTTTAGTCAAAATTCATGATACTAATTTATATTAAAATACTAATTTATACAATATCATTATCATGACATTTTAACCTCCCATATGATGAAACTTCTCAAGTACAATGTTCCTGTATTCCAGTTTTGTGAAATTAGAAAAGATGCCACTTTGAGTAAAAGCGCTACTGTAAGGTTTGAGGACCCACGGGCTCCTTCAGCTTACACCAAGGGCACTATCACACTGATAGCACAACATTAAAAAGGAATAACAAACTAGAATGGAAACCATAGAAATCCAAGGGTCAGTTGGAAAAGGAAGAGTTAACAGATATCTGTACGTTGCGCAAATACACCAACTCCACAACCAAATATCCTCTCTCTTAAATTCTCACCTGGGGCCAATTCCTCGGTGGATTTCATGCAAAAGTTGGATTTACCATTCATTCCAATCTCTTTTGGAAGGTATATGTTCCTAGAGATAGATTTCCAAGTAGATATCCAAAAGGAGACATCCAATGAAACTAGGAATCTCTAGAATGAGTTTTTTTTTAACTTGCTAGCGAAGGTTCACTTGTATCATAAGAAATGATCCAATGTACAACAGTTATAAAATGGCATACACAAGTAGAATTATGGGAAGTATTACTTCTTGTTGCAATTACTAAAACTATGTTTGTACAGACTCAATGTAGGGGACCAGTCAAGGCCATGAAAGCAAACACTAAAACTGCCCAAAAGGCATACATTTGACAGTGCCAAACTGAGGGCCCAAGCGAGCAGGCATGAAAATGATGTGCAACAGATCAGTAACAATTGATTAAATGTAACAGAACAGAGAGAAATTAGAGACAATTAAGGGTGTCCACACCCTTGTGATAGTATTGATGAATTAGTTCTGGAAAAGGAGTTCCAAGAAAACGTAGGCCAAGCATCTGAGAGGTTTGGTTCTTCCCACCAGAGCAAACTCTGAAATTAAAAACATCTCCCCTTACAACCAACAACGTGTCCCTTATATTCCCCAGTACCTGACAACCTTTCTAGCCATAGAAAGACAGCTGAGGGTACCAGTACACATCTAAAAATTAGAGCTGAAATTATAACAAAGGACTATCCGCATCTTTGAAAAAAGGTAATATTTTTCAACTATTGCACAGTGATTTTGAGACCATTTCATTGATTTATAATAGGCATGGAAGAGTATCCTCAGACACAATCTCCAGAAACAGACCCGACTGTGTTCCTTGCTCCTAGAGAAAGCACAAGCAAGAAATTGAAACAACAAACATGCCAATGGGAAAATAAAAGCACTGAAGAACGAGATATACAATTTCATCAAGGCAGGAAAAAAAAGACATGGCCTTAAGGAATTGTAGAGGCAGAAAGAAACCTATATGAAATCTAGACAGTTGCAGTCACTTCAAATGCACTAGAACTACCTCCATCTTAAGATTTCTTATAAGTTAAACATTTAGTACTGTCTTTTGATCCAGATTTACATTGAGAATGACGACATTCTTAAAAGTCAGAAAATTCCATCGGCACTGACTAGCAGATCACCTTCATATGATCATCCATTCTCTAGTTTCACAATAACTTGATTTGCAGCATGTAGAAATTAGTGAAGACAGTTGTACTGGCAGAAAAAGGTATCCCAGTAGAAAGTACACCAGATCCAATATTGGTTTTAAGATTATTTTCTTTGAGCGCTGATATAAGTGCTACGGCTTCTTTCTTCCAAGACTTTACATCCTGGCGTGGCGTCCACGTTGCAATCAAGATAAGTGACAAACTCGGAAACAAAATCTATTAGATTTTATTTTTCTAATAAAATATTATCTACCTATTCTATGGGTAAACCCTAAACTCTAAATATTCTCTTACCTAGACTGCCAACTATACAACCACGTCACGATGTAAAACCTCATAAGTAAAATCATGAAGTACTGATATCATTTTTCATTTTCTCTCTTTAAGGGAACCATCGCAAATTAAGGTGAAAATCATTCATTACCTGTGATCCTCATCCTTTGCTTCAATTGTACGCCAAGTTCTCTTGCCCCGATGCTTCCTGCTCCGGGGCTTCGTAAAGTTACCCCTCGCCAACCCCATAAGATCCTGATCGGTCCTATCATTAACACATTTCACTTCAACACTACGATAATGAGTAGCAGCCCATTCATTTATAACTCGTCCAATGTTGTCAAACTCTCTCGCAGGCAAATACATCAACCAATTTATGAGTAGTGTCTCTTTCATGTAGTGCCATGTACTCATATAGATTTCATCCTGTTTATATTTTCAAAAATCAAAATATACACAACAATCCAGATCATAAGTTTATAAAGTGAATTTTATAAAAGAAAATTACCTCTCTGATCATATATATATTTACAGGAAATTTTGAATCCTTGTCATTTGCAATGCCTTGTTTAAGCGCTTCGTAAACTATTCTCCTAGCTTTTCCTTCCTGCAAAAAAAAAATATTATTTGCAAAGAGTATTGATTAATGTTTTAAAAACCGAACCGGCCATTGAACCGGCAATATGTTTGGGTTTGGTGGAACCCGGTTAGAATAGGTTGGACCAATGGTTGAACAGTTGGTAGTAACAATTTAGTATGTTTAAAACTATTTTACCAACAGATTCCCAAAAATTGTTTGATAGGCTCTGCAATGTCAGCATATAAGGTCCCATGTTTGGAACCCCCCTGCAACAGTAAAACTTTTACCTCCAAAATCCCTTTACAAGTATATTTGGATACACTGGACCGAGTCCAACCACATTTAATAGCATCAGACCGGACCAACAAACCAGGTCGGTTTTGAGGCAAAACGGATTTGAGGCTTAAATTGAACCGGAATAACCTCCAGTCCCCCCGGTGGTGCAACCGGGTTGGACAGGCCGGTCAGTTAGGTTTTTAAACACTGGACTCTAGAGTAAAAGCTTCACTACTATTGAAACTTACTGTTAAACCGTTACGGTATGAATCTTTCAAAAACTTTTTGCAATATTCTTCTCCGCTGCCATCATATGCCCATGTTTGCACTGGCTTGAGTCTTATCGATTTGGATTGGGAAGTAACCGTGTACATACTAACTTCTCCGTTGTTAGAAAACATGCCCAACATAAAACTGACATGCCGATTATCATTGCGCCTCTTAAAGTTGCAGCATTCTTTTACAGCATCCAGAAATATATTTGCAAAGCTTTCAGTATCAATCATAGACACGTCGTCTATTTCTTTCACGAAACTTCTCTCCGCCTTATCTGCTAAAACATGTATAACAATTTTTGTACAAAAGGCAAAAAAATAACGATTATACTAATGAGTAGTAAAATAACTTACCAGTAACCAGATCACTTGTCTTTCTATTTCCACAGTATGAATATAGAACATTTTTTCCAAGTTTATACATTTTAGGTGCTTTATTATAATATGGAATACCATTGCCATCAACGTCGCTCAAACAGTTGTCGGCACCCATGACAAAACCTCCCTACAAGCAATAAATAGTTCATCGACATCAGAAACAGCAATTGTGAACAAAATTTTAATAATAAAACCTATGATACCTCGTATTTAATGCAGACGAGGGTGGTGCGACTCATTGATAGCACCGACATTGTCGCTAGCGCACGTGCGGACGAAAGGACCAAGTCTAACGCCCTAAAGGCAACGGCAGGTGAGAACAGTTCCGCAGGAGAAACGACGAAGGCGCTTTTGGCGACTTTTCCGCCCTTTACTGTCGGGTTCTCACTGCCGGCAAAAGTCGGGTACTTTCTATTTAGTGTTTTCTCTATCTAAAAGTTAGCTTTGATAGATGTATTTTATGTCGCTTCAGAGGAAGCTTGGATAGACGTATTTTATGTCGCTTCAGAGGAAGCTTGGATAGACGTATTTTATGTCGCTTTAGAGGAAGTTTTGATAGACGTATTTTATAGCTTTAGAGTATGAAAAACACTCTTCTCGTAGCTTTTATAGCAATGTTTTAAAAACCGTAGATCGAACTGGTTGAACATCCAATTCAGGATTGAATCGGCTATGTATTGTAAGTCATTAAAAAAATTCATAATATAACTCCTATTACCTATAAGCCTATTACCTATATTCAAAAAATAATTTTAAACATATAAAAACTATTAAAAATTTTAAAATTATAAAATTTAGTTTTTTTAACTTTAAAATCAAATATAATTAAATTATAGAAATAAAAAACCCTTCCAAAATACAAAATTATTCTAAAAAAATTTATTTTCTTGAGAATCCAACTAAATATTTTTCCAAATCTTCACCAATATTAACAATCTTTTTATCCTTCTTTTTATCTATAATAGCTGCAAATATAAAAATAATCAATTTGGTTTCTTGGAGAGTTTTATTTTAACTGGTTTAGGTCAACAGTAACTAGACCGGTTCCACCAGTTTCGGCGGTTCACCGGTTCACCGGTTGAACCAGTAAAACCGGCCAGGTCATCCAGTTTTCAACCTCTAGCCGGTTTGAGAGCAAATCGAACAGCAAAAAGCACCGGTTCCGATTGAACCAGGTCGAACCGGCCGGGTCGGCTCGGTTTTTAAAACATTGGTTTATAGAGACAAATTTTTAAGATAAAGTATCAATATTATTTTATTTAATTTTTAAAAATACCCTTTAAAATAAATCTTATTCTACCTTGTTGAATAAACAGGATAAATCTCCACAATGACGTACATCCAAACACATCTTATTTTTTTAAAAAAGTTATTTTTCAAATAGAACTCCATCATGGTTTACTCTAGCTAATACAATTATGAACTGAAAATTGTATTGACAATTCACTCTAGTGCCCAACTGCTACAAAAAGAAACTCTTTCCAAAGTATAAAAATTTTACAGATCTTTGTTTCCTTCCCTTTTACATTCGCCCAAGTTCCTAAAATGATAAGGACTTACAATAATAGCAAGCACACAATTTTTCGTCTCAATGTTCTCCATCAAGCACGAAATCGCTGAGCTAGCCTGGTTTCTTTCATTGTCTTGCTTCACATGTTTCACCTCCTTCACCTTCCAGATTCGTCTTATTTTTAATTTGTCCGAAGTTGAACTCATCATCAGAATAGTCATTTCTCTTCCTTGTCCTTTTGGTCCCCATGTCAACCCACTCTTTGAGCTACTCTTGGACCTGCTCCTGGGTTTTGCTATCATTGAAGACCAGCCCAGCCCAAGTATCACTTCCCTAGCCATAAAAAAATGACCTTGTCCTAAAGGTCAGACAATTTATAAAGTTGACTAAAAGCCTTAAGCTCTTCCCAAGTTGCACCTTCTAATGGATTGTGGGATCGTTGCACCAGAACTTGTTTCACTGGTTCCGCGCGTTTGTGAAAGACACATGAAGCTAAGATTGCCACTAGTTGCAGTAGTAGTTTGTTGGCTCTGCTCATTTCTAGTAATAGGTAGTGGTAGTAGGTTTATCTCCCTTAAATGCCTTGAGCAGAGAAACATGGAAGGTTGGATGAATCTTGCTTCCTGGTGGTAATTAAATAGTGTAAGCAACATGCCCAACATGAGCAATGATCAGAAAATGATCGAAGTAACGTCAACAAATCTTGGAATTGAGTTGTTTGGCCACTATACTTCGCTGATAAGGTGCAATTTCACCAGTACTAAATCGCCGATCTGAAACTGGATGTCTCGTCTTTTCTTGTTTGCCAACTGCCACATCCTATTTTGAGCTTGGTGGAAGTTCAGTTTGAGGGGGTGTAGAATGTTAGCACGAGTGGATAAAATGTCGTCCACGACCTGTAGTGGTGAAGAGTCTCTAGGAATGGAGAGTGTGGATATCCGTAAAGAGCTTGGAAAGGTAACATGCCGATAGTTGATTAATGGTTGGTGTTATAGTGATACTCTGCCCAACAAAAATACGAATACCATTGTTTGGGGTTTTCGGTTGTGAAAACTCTCAAGTATTGTTCCAAATAACAGTGCAACACCTCTATCGGTCCTATTATTGGGTGATAGGTTGATCTCATTTTCAATCTGGTTCCCATCATTTCAAGCAATTTCTTCTAGAATTGGCCAGTGAAAATGGGGTCCCGATCAAACACAATGGTTCGGAGTAACCCAGGTAACTTGATTACCATTCCATAGAAAAGATCTGCAACTTTTGTGCCTGTGTAATTTGCTAGGAGCACCTAAAATGAGTGTACTTGGTTAGGCAATCTAAGACCACTAGTACGCTTGAATATCTTTTTGAATTTGGCAGCCCTACAATGAAGTCTAGCGCCAAGTCTTCCCACACTCATTTTGATATCCCTAATGGTTGCAGCAACCCATTAGGTGTTGTAGTGGAGTACTTAATGGTTTGGCAAGTCATACACTTCTCCACAAATTCCTTGACTTTGTTACACATTCTTTCCCAATAGAAGTTTGCACTATGTCGAATATATGTCTGTGCAACCCCAACATGACCACTAGTGGGTGATTCGTGAAACTCTTGTAACATCATTGTTGTCAACATGGTTTCCTTGCTCAAATAACCAATTCTTGTGGTATAGTATCCCATCCCACCATGAGAACATAGAATTAGATAAAGTCCTATCTTGCAATTGTGTTTGAAGCGACGACAAATATTTGCATTCTTCATATTTGCCTAATGAAAGGGCAACTCCAATTGCATTGACTGTAACTCATGGCGTCTAGATAAGGCATCCGTTGCTGAATTATAAACAACATCTTTGTACTCTATTGAAAAGTGGTAGCCCAACAGCTTCCTGAGGTAGTATTGTTGTTTTGGAGTCTGAATCACTTGTGTTAAGAGTTCTTTTAAACTCTTGTGGTATGTACAAATGATAAAATACCTCCCCAAAAGGTATTGGGGCCACTTAGCCACTGCCTTGACCACAACTCTTAATTCACACAAATAAGTTGAAACTCCCATCATACGTGCTCCAAGTTTCTAGCTTGAAAAAACCAATGGGTGCCCATCCTCCATCAAAACAACCCCAATTCTCATACGAAAGTTTTAGAAAAATATGGCAGTCGTAATACCAGTGTCTAAGATTTTCAAAAGCTTTAGTAACCTTATCGCTCCATAGGAAACTATCCTTTTTGAGTAACTTTGTGAGAGGGGAAGTGATTATGGTGTAGTCAACTATAAACCGCCTATAATAGCATGTTAACCCCAAACCCTCAGAGTTGTTTTCAGCTCTTCGGTTGTGACCAACTTGACATTGCTTCAACCTTAGTAGGATCTTCCCTCACTCCTCGTGTCACTAAGTGCCTAAGTACTCTATGGTACTCTGAAAAATGACATTTACTTCCCTCTATAATCCGAGAGGCATTGCAACACTTCCTACAAATGTTTTACATGTTTAACTGCAGTTTTGCTGTAAACCAGAATATTGTCGAAGTATATAATGACGAACTTCCATAGAAATAGTTTGAAAACTTGATTCCTTGCAGCTTGAAAAGTGGACAGCACTTGGACAAATCAAAGGGCATCAATATGAATTTGTATTGACCGTTATGAGTCCTAAAGGCAGTCTTATGAATCTCTCTTTTGTTCATTCTGATTTGGTGATATCTAGCACGAAGATTAACTTAGAAAATGCAACTGCACTTCCGAGTTCATCTAACAACTCATCAATCATAGGAATAGGGAATCGATCCTTAATAGTAAGAGCATTGAGTGTTCCAGTCGGTCTAATTCAGCATTGGCTTCCTCTTCAAGCTTTCCTTCTCCTTGTTGCCTCCATTTGTGCAAATTCCTCTCACATCTCCTTCTTGTACCTGTGCATTAATCTAAGAATAAGTAACTTGGCGTGTGGTAATTTGTGTTTCTAGAGAGCTTCATTATGTCTCCTTCCACAAAAATTCCATTGTCAAATCATTATGATCATGCAAACAAGGGCTTAATGTACACAACAACTGCATTCCCAAAACAACATCTAATTCCTATAAGGGTAGCACAAACAAATTAACTTCAAATCTAGTTCCCTGCGATACAATCTCAACTCCCATACACTTCTTGTCACAAACTAAATACTAACCATTGCCCATATACACCTTAAACCTCCTGGCCGCCTCACAGCGGATCCCTAACTTCCCCCACTAAAGCTTCTTGGATCAAATTACTGTTACTTCCAATGTCAATTAGAACTTCTAGAGTTTTTGAACCATGTTTTGCCATGATTAGAAATATACTAGTATTTATAGAATTAGATAAGGTGTTTAAACTTACTTCCATTTCGTCCTCCCCGGCAGCACTTTTTGGTTCCTGGTCCTCCTTATCCATCTGATTAGTTTTATCGTCATCACCAACCATTAGCAGGACCCTATTCTTGCACTTGTGGTTAGTGTGGTACTTTTTATCACAACTGAAGCACAACTCCTTATCTTCATTGGAGAGTTTTGATAGGTGATGTGGATTCTCCGGGTTGTAGTCCACCACCTCATGCTAGTGGGATGGTAGTTGAACCACTTTGTACCCCCATTCATGGTCAAGCAGCACCCATGTTTGTCCTCCTCTGTTAGAGCTTCCATCAATGGTTCGAAACCTATCTCGTCTCTGCCTTCCTAATAAGTCTTCATTCCTCTCTTCAAAGAGTTGGGCCTTAGCCATTGCATGAGCCAAATTCAGAGGTGGTGAAATTTGCAATTCCCTTCAAATGTCCTATTTCAATCCCCAATTAAAAAAATTAAGAAACATAGGTTCAAGAACATGTGCAACATTAGTCCATTTACTTCTACTAGAAATTGAGAAACATTCTCGTTTACACCAATTTGGAGATTCATCCCAGAGGATTGTTGTGATTCAAATTCATAACAGTGAGTAATTAGGAGGAATAAGGGTTTAGAAGAGGGTAAAAGAAGAAGAGGAGAGAGAATTAGGGGTTTTGAGGAAGAATTAGGGTTAAGGGGAGGACGAAAGGGGAAGAAGAGGAGAAAAGAGACTAGGGTTTAGTTATGTAATTCTGGCTTTAACGGTCCAGCGGGGAGACCTCTTATTAATAGTAATCAAAAGATACAATATTGTAAATTAATCCATTCCAACATCGACTTACAAAATAGACCCTAATTAACTAATAATGAGAAATAAACCCCTAACCTAGCAAACCCCACTATGAGGCCCACTAATGGCCCATAATGTTTATAAACATTAATATACCTGTAACATTCCACTATTAAAAGGAACCTTGTCCCCAATGTTCTTAACAAAAGAACCCCCATGACCTAAGCAGTCAACCAACGCATATATTTCTCGCGCATCACTCGTAAAATTAGGTTGAGGTGATCTAGAAGCTGGCTGTAATAGAAAACAAATGTCTGAAAAGCTTTCGATGACGATGGTGGGTTGACTTAAATCAACCCGAAGTACGACAGAGGAAGCTGGCTGGTAAAGAACATCTGGCGATCGGTCCGGTATAGGCTGTAAATCTAGTAATGGTGATGGCTCCGGTAAGGGCGCGGGATCCAATAAAGGCGGTGGCACTAGTGAGGATGTTGAATTCGACAAAGGCGGTGGTACGGGCGAGGATGCTGAATCTGACAAAGGTGGTGGCACTAGTGAGGACGTTGAATCAGACAAAGGCGGCGACACTTCAAGTGGTGGGGCTACTGGTGGCGCAAGGCTCATTGGCTCCTGGAAACCCAGATGATGTGGCCTGAAAGTACCGTTGAACGAGAAACGGTTGATCATCGTCCTCTAAGAAGTTAGGACCATGTTTGGAATAGTTAACTATGGCAAAAAAAAACTTCAATTGACAAGTCAATGTGGTCCTGTGATGGAGAAACATCTGAAAGAGGCTGATCAGAAACTAAAGCTTGAACAAACTCGTCCACATGATCAGCTAGAATAGAAGAAAGTGATGATATGGGTGGTAAAGAGGGTTGTCGCACTATCTCGATCATCGATGATGCATGAAAAAAGTCTTTCAACTCTACATCAGCTTGAGTGGCTTCATAGAAACGTTCAGAAGCTTGAATATAACCTATTCCAACAAGCATGGCAAAACATCTTTAAAGAAGGAGATGAAAACTCAAAACTTTTTTCCCTTCTTTGTTAAAGCTACAGCTCATATAAATAGAACTCAAAATCTAGAAAATTCTAATGGCACCCTGCTAGAAATGGATCAAGACATTAAACTAGAAGTTGTAAGGTACTTCTCCAAAATTTATTCCCAACGTTCTAACCATCATTCATCTCCATTTCAACCAAATAACACTCAGAACAATATTGTGTACATTTAAATAAACCAATTACCCTTAGGGGACTCTGGGCTGCCTTGTTCTCCATGGACTCCTATAAGGCGCCAAGACCAGATGCAATCCTGCGTAATATTTTTAAAAATCAGTGGTCAATTATAAAGGAAGACCTCCTTACGAACCTCCAAACAATCTTTGCTATAGGACATATGAACCATAATATAATTAAAACATTCTTAGTGTTAATTCTTAGATCAGATACACCTAGATCTCTAAACGATTATAGGCCAATCAGCCTATGTAATGTCATTTATTCTTCACCAAAATTCATCCACTAGATTAAAAGGGATGCTACCTGATATTATATTCCCTACTCAAGCAAGTTTCCAAAAAGGTTGACAAAATGTCAAATCATACACTCATGGCCCATGAAATCCTTCACACTTGCCAATCAACTACAAAAAAATATGCCTATTTGGGCACAAAAATAGATTTATGAACAGCTTTTGACACAATCTTGGTCTTTTATCGAGCATGCTCTCAAAGTTTTTAGTTCTCTATGTTATGGTAAAAACTATTTCTTTCATGCTTAAGCTCCACTTCTACCAAGTGTTGATAAATGGGTCGCCCACTGAATCCTTTACACCATCATGTGGGCTACGACAAGGTGACCTATTATCTCCTTCACTCTTTATCATAGCTATGCAGATCCTCTCAGCAAAAATCCATCAATCAATTCTCTCAATAAAAATTACCCCTTGGAAACCTCTCCCTATCGCCGGAAACCAATCTGAGAGAACGACTCCATAATTACAGCTTGCACTGGTATGCTGAACATGGCCAACAACGGAACTTGCGAGGCTTCTTGATATAGTTTACCGGCGTGTCTATATATGAGAAAGAAACCAAACAAAAGAGCATATCACCCTCCACACCGTTATGAGCTTGGCTCGCCTAGGGATGGCTGCAGTCGCAAGAAAACAATTCAGAAAGATGGCTCTTCCACCACTGTTGGCCAGAACTCTAGAGCAGTGAGGAAGATAGTTTTGCAGTAAAAAAATTAATTAGGAGGAATTATGGTTTAGAAGAGAAAGAGGAAAAGGAGAGAATTGCTGGTTTTGAGGAAGAATTAAGGTTTAGGGGAAGATGAAAGGGGAAGTAAAGTGGAGAAGATACTAGGGTTATGTAATTCTGGTTATGATTGGTCTGCTTGATCTTGAGTGAGTTGTATCCAAGGTTTGCAGCATCGGAGATATACAAGTGTCGAGCACTATGGAAACGAATACGTATGGTGGATAGGCAAGGATATGTTAAGATACACATGTAATAAATATGGATACTATCAAAAATATTATTACAAAGATGGAAAAATATAAATATTGATTAACATTATTAATATGAATAATGTTATATTTTTATTGATACAAATAATTAAAAAACTAATAATATAACTGCCTGAAGTACTAACACTTAATCTCTCCCTTGAGCCATGACCACAACATTGTATAACAAGGTTACAATATTGTTCTTGTGTAAAATATATATAATCTTCAAATATCGCCATTAATATGATAAGTATCCTCATATTTTACTATTTAACATAGTTTTTTTATTTATCTTTAATTTTTACTAAATCAACTCAAATAAAATGTAAATGCATAGAACCAAACCCATAATTAAAAAATATTGCATTTATTGAGGATTTAAAAAATTATAATTTTTTTCAAAAATACACCATAAAACTAAAATTATCATGTTTTGTTTTTTGTCCAAATTTTGTCTAAAACTGACTTTATCAAGGCATTTAACTTAGTTATTAATGTAAAAACCCATTTTTTATTAAACCACTGCCGAACCGGACTGTACCGGTCCAGTTCAAGGGATCGGGACCGGACCGCGGGAGGTTTATCCGTAACCTCCCGCCGCCAGCTGCAGAGAAACTAGGGTTTCTCTGCACAGCCTGTCGGCCGCCCTTACAACCGCTAACCGCTGCGAAACAGTCCGCCGACCACCGACAATTGTTTTACCTAGAGTTTTCTCGCTAGACAAAAAAAAAGAACAAATTTTTTTAAAATTTCGATCGATATGTGATTTTGTTAATGGGAAACTCTTAAGTATCGTGTGGATAGGTATCCTCGATACCTTAGGAAACCTGTCGATACACAAAGATACGGCGGTTAGTTTCCAATAAATGGAAACAACCACCATGGTTTGTTTCCTTATGTGAGGAAGCCGACACGTATCCGTCTGTATCGGCCAATACGTAACGATAATGAAAACCATGGTTGTATCAAACGCTGCTCCCAGTTGGTCATGAACTGTTCCAGCAGGGAAGTAAACTTCTCTAACTGGCCATTTGTATGCTGATTGAAGTTCGCCTCCATGGCTCTCATAGCTTTGCAACCTCCTCGTTTCTCATCTCCCAAAGAAAGCACCCGCTGATACAATTCTGAACTGAAATTGTATTAATAATGCACTCTTCAAGTCAATGCTTAAGTCCTACAAAAAGAAACTCTTCAATAGAATAAAAAAGGAGAGAAACATGCATCTTCTACTGAATTGTGGGACAATTCCACCAAAACTTGTTTCACTGGTTCCCCGCGTTTGTGAAAATACGTGAAGCTAAGATTGCCACTGGTTGCAGCAGCAGTCTATTGGCTCTGCTCATATTTGGTAATGGGTAGCTGGCAGTAGGTTTATCTCCCTTAAATGCCTTGAGCAGAGAAACATGGAAGGTTGGATGAATCTTGTTTTCTGGTGGTGATTAAATAGTGTAGGCAATAGGCCCAACATGAGCTATGATCGAAAAAGGATCAAAGTAATGTCGACGGAACTTGGAATTGAGTCATTTGGCACCAGATATAAAACCACCAGTTGTTTCTAGGTATTTAACCTAATTTGACCTTTAAAAAGACCAATGTAAGGAACATGCCTTTTTTTGTCCTCCAGGTACTTGGTACATTTCTTCTTGACGTATCCAAACTTGGTTTTGCTTCTCTTTGTGCGATATTCTGAGAGATGTTTTTCATGTGACCACTTTTAGTCTTTCCAATCTCTCTTTTGGTACATGGAATGAAATGAGCTAATTAAGTGACTATATCTCCCTTTGGCAATTGTAATTGACATTAAATTTATTAAATTGTACCAGAGTTTAAAATCGAATGTACGATTACATCTCATGATAATTCAATCTTGAAGGTCTCGGATTTTGAAACAATATGAGATAATTTATAATATATTCCCTAATATTTCTCTTGCTTTTATATTTCACTGAAGTTAAACTATGCAAAAAGACTGTTTGCTGCCTCCTTATCGATTTTTGCAAAACACATTTTAACTTATCCAACGAATTCTTTGGCATTTCTTCCCAACGATTAGTGATACTTTTGTTGCAATGATTAAAGATTGACAACAATTCATGTCAAATAATAAATTCATCTTTGGATGATTAATCATTCACATGTACAACCTTATAATTGTCAAAGGGTCAATCACATGTGCTAATGTAGTATGAACTTTCATCTGGGCTGGTCAATATTCACATTTATTATATATTTAAAAATACACTAGCTTGAACAGGATAGGTCATTTTGGTGACATATTGCTTCCACAATCTACATGTGTATAAACATACCAAAATTTTAATTTAATAGTTCACTTTTATTTTATAAGCATTCCATACATGAAATAAAAACAATAACTCATCACATGCATTAATTAATCATTCCAAATAAATCCAAATGCATGGAACCAAATACATCAATAAATCAATATTGCCTTAATTGGGGACAGGGAGGAATTAGATTTTTTTAAAAAAATATACAATATTTGCCGATGGCCTAAATTAAACTGCCACCAAACTAGACTGAACAGATTCACTATGTCAAGACCAAACCGCTGGAGGTCATCCCTAAATTTCTCGGCGTTGTCATTCCAACCGCCCCTACAACCGGCAACCGCTGTGGCATAATCGGCTGGGGGCCGCAGTCAAACAGTTACAGAATGTCACCAGAAACTTATACAAGATGGTAGTGCATCGCGTCCCCTTTTTGGCTTCCAAGCCGGCACTCTAGTCGCTGCCTCGTCCGCTACCATGGCAGAAGGGTCGAGTGACGGTTGCTAACCATTTCGATAGGTCCCAGCACAAGACAACAATGGAATTCATTGTCTAGAACTGTAATACGTGCCAATGGCCCGAGTTGGGACAACCATTCATAGAAGAAAAAAATACAAATTTAATTACCATTAGACCTAAAACATAAATTTTAATCAATAAATTACAAAAATTAAGTGCAACTTTACAACAAAAATGACTTGACACGAGTCAGGAATTAAACATGAAGGCTCTAATACCACTTGTTGGATTTTAAATCTATGGTAAAAATTCATGACTGTAGAGTTTGTATGTATTCATATAGAAAAATCGTATTTTTGTAATTAACGGTATTTTCAATTTTGCCCCCTATAAAATTGAAAAATATTACTTATGGTATATATACTTTATTTTTTCATGACAATTATACATTTAACTATAAAATTTTATTTCAAAGAGAGGGCTTCGATTTGGCTAATTAAATAATGGCTTAAATGTTAATTATTTTGAAAATAGTGTATTATATTAAAAAAGTAATTTATCGAAGTAGCTTTATTCGAACGTAAAGCCTTAAAATTAAATTTATATAACACATAAAGTAAGGTAGAACGTGAATGACTAAAATACTACATACGAAATAACCTTAGACTTAACTTATGTTTATAATAATATAGTTACATAATTTGTTTTATGAGATCCTTTCGGCATTAGATGTGCAACACGAATCACACCTTGAGGTGTACTTCTTGACGTGGATGCATCAAAATCTTGGTCACGTCTTTCTGGAATAGTTTTTCCCCCTAAAAATTAAAACCTAAAACTCCAAACCCTAAACCCTAAATCTTTTAACTTTTTCAAAAAACTAAAACTCTAAACCCTACACACTAAAAGTTTTTTAAAACCCTAAACTTTAAATCCTAAACCCAATAATCTGCACCTAACTCAAATGCTATATTGGAGCAGTTAGCATTATTCTTTTTCATTATTTATAAGACAACAATACATTTGACGTCTGTGTGCCGTAGAAAGGGCCGTAGAAAGGTGCGCCGAAGGGGGTGGGCATCTTGTTGGATTTTCTGGGTAATCCAACCGGCCCGAAAAACCGTGGGGTGCAATCCGTTTTCTTCCCTACGAGGCAGAGAGTGTTGGAAATAAAAACCTCCTAGTTTTGGTTTAGGGAAAGGTTTCTGCGCCAGGTTAATCTTGATCCTTGGGCTTTTATACATGAATAAGTCTATGTGTACAACACTGTATGCGTACAATGGGGTATGTCCCCCTCACTGTAGTAGTAGGACCCATACCAGGAATATTTTAATACCCCATCGATATAGTGAGGGGGATGTACTCATTGTACACATACAATGTTGTACGCATAACATTACTCTTTATACATCTGCTCTTTAAAACCTTTCTAAAAGAGTAATGCTAGGCGAACCTAGCCCATGCACATGTCCGACGTACATGCTGACGTGTTGGCTGAGGTGGCATCCATGTTGGCTGAGGTGGCATCCATGTCATAGCCACGTCAACATGTACAAAACGCCAACGGCCTCCCTCCTGCCCACGACATCCCTCCTTCCCACGGCCTCCCGTGGCCTCCCTCCTTCCCACGTCCTCTCGTGGCCTCCCTCCTTCCCACGGCCTCCAGCAGCCTCCCTCCCTCCCGCATCAGCTGTTCATATGTCTGTTTAATCATTTGAGAGAAATCCTGTGTAAAAATAAAAACCTAGAAACAAAAGAGAGGAAAAAAAACTCTAAAATAAGAAGCAGTGGTGGATCGCACAACACATCAACGTGGCGTTTAATTCGTCCCACTTTTCTGCCGCCTCTCCTCCTCCTCATCTTCTTCTTTAGCTGCTGCTGCGGATGAAACCCAATTGAAGGTAGGAGTGATGATGATATGGGTTTTTCTTACGAGTTGGAACTGCTACTTGTTATGGAGAGCATCTATGATCTGTCTATCTATTTTTGACTATTTATAAATATGTGTAAAGAAAACGAGAAGGGTTGGCCATCAAAGTATTCCAAAATCAGTGATGGTACTCTTTTCTGTATGAATGGAATGTGTGTATAGCCTGTAGAGTGTGGTGCTGTCACTTCAGCTTTTTTACTACCTATGATCGTTTGTTGGAGATTTCATATGGTACTCGATGTTTGATACATATTTACCTGAAATAATTCCAGAAACAAAAACCAGTCAGATGTCCTATGATTGTTCACCAAAGCCCCCAGAAAAACAAGAAGAAGAAGAAGAAAAACATGGTACAAACGGAAGATTAATCACAAGACCTTGTCTGAACCCAATCTTCTTTTCTGCTAACATGCAGGGAACTAGTTTTCATACGCCTACATTCCTATGGCCTCATGACCAGAAGAGAACCTGGAAAAAACACTAAAAACCATCGGCTAAGAGAAATTTATTTGGGGGGAAGAGATTTTTAATCATCTAGCTACTCTACTCGGAATTTAAACCAAAAAGGAAATGCGACCAAGGCAAAGAAGCACAATTTGAAGGAAGCAATATTGTCTTTTGAGGAAATCCCGAAGAAGAAGGACGAGGCAATAGGGATACTAGCAGCACTGGAACTCGCATTTCCACAAGTCATGATGTTGCAGATTGCAGGAGGTGTAGAAGAAGAATTACTACTCCTTTCTGCAGTCTCGCAGGTGAGCGATGGAGGAGGGTGCTGGGAAAATGACGGATCTAGACTCGATCAGGACCCGTTTCCCATACCCATTTGCCTTTTTACTGTTTTCAAATGGTCAAAATTTTAAAGAGAGATCCGATTAATCCGGATCTCATAAAATAGGGTTTCCTGACCGTGTGATTGTCTCAAAAATCGTTCATAACTCTCTCTCGCTGTGTATTCTCTCTTCTTCGTTGACATTTCTTCCTCTGCCGTGTGATTGTTCTTCAGCTCAAAAACTTTTGTCTTCGCGGGTCTTCTTGTTTTGGGCTATTGAACGACTCCTAATCTCTCAGCGACGAGTGCACGTCCTTCTGAGAGTGCTGCATGACCTTGGGAGACGCTCAGCTCGTGACTCTGCGTCGTGGTCGCCGATAACGTGTTTAAGGTAGTGGATTTTTGCATGTTGCGGCTTCAATCCGATAAGTTTTTGTTTAAGTTTAACTTCAATAGATTGTTATATTGTTTTTATTCGTTTGGGCATTGGTTAGTTGTTAGTTATTTTGAATCATAGTTTTTCTTGATTCTAATATTGAGAGTTCTAGGTGTGTATGTCTTTTGTTTTATTTTATTAATATTTAGTCAGCATGTTGGTGTAATTTTTATTTAATCCTTACATAGGCTGAACTTTTTCCTAGTCTTACATAGGCTGAACTTCAATTCCTTCTCTAACCAAAATTGTTATAGCATATAGGCTGTAATTATCTTGCATGCTGTAATTTATTTTCTGCATTTCTGTTTGTATTGATAAAAACTATTGTTCTGATCATTAGAAATTGTTATAGCATATAGGCTGTAAAATGTTGGTGTAATTGTTTCCTTTTCTTTCTAGCTTCGATTGTTTCTTTTTCTCTATGTAATCTAGGAAGGAGTAGGACGAGTGTAATGTTTAATCCAAAACGGGGGTTGAGAAAAGAAGTCTTGCTTGTTCTTTTCTCGTTGTCTAATAATTGTGTATTAATTACAGAGATTAATTCACTGGAAGATTTCTAAAAGATCAAATCCCAATTAAATTTAGAGCACGCAAGTCTTTGATTCAAAAGAGCTACACAATTACATGACGGAAAACTTGTTAACAATTTCATTAATCAAGCGTCGGTTTCGTCTAATCCACATATCCCGAATTCCCAATTGCACAAAACGGAAGCCAAACAAAAACTGATAATTACAAAGAAAGCAAAAGAAAGAGAGAAAGCGGCTGGCTAGCTATGACCGTCAAACCCCGTCGTGAATCGAAGTGGGATTTCAGGCTTGCTACGAAACTCGGAAAGATAAATATATATAGATTATGCAATTCCGAGTCTTGCATAGCTGCTGGTGGTGGTCCGAAGACGAGTGAAGGTCGCAGCAGGAGACAGACAAGTGTCTGCGTTAATCAAAGCAAAAGGAATTAATTACAGAAGACAGAGATGGTGATGCACAGGGGAACGCGGGAATTTTCGTACATGCATAATACTTAATCTCCTCCCTGGATGCCGCGGGAGGGTCCGGAGGAGGGAGGGATGCAGCAGGAGGGTCCGGAGGAGGGAGGGATGCTGCGGGAGGGTCCGGAGAGGAGGGAGGATGCCGCAGGAGGGTCCGGAGGGAGGAGGATGCCGCGGGAGGGAGGGATGTCGAGGGAGGAGGGAGGGAGGGAGGGAGGAGGGAGGAGGGAGGAGGGAGGGATGGAGGGAGGGATGTCGCGGGAGGGAGGGAGGGATGCCGCAGGAGGGAGGAGGATGCCGCGGGAGGGAGGGAGGATGCCGCGGGAGGGATGCCGAGGGAGGGATGCCGCGGGAGGGATGCCGAGGAGGGATGCCGCAGGAGGGATGCCGAGGAGGGATGCCGCGGGAGGGATGCCGAGGAGGGATGCCGCGGGAGGGATGCCGAGGGAGGGATGCCGCGGGAGGGATGCCGAGGGAGGGATGCCGAGGGAGGGATGCCGAGGGAGGGAGGGATGCCGAGGAGGGATGCCGAGGGGGGAGGGATGCCGAGGAGGGATGCCGAGGGAGGGAGGATGCCCAGGAGGGATGCCGAGGGAGGGAGGGATGCCGAGGGAGGGTTTAGGAAGGAGGGATGCCGAGGGAGGGAGGGTTTAGGGAGGAGGGAGGGTTTAGGGAGGGAGGGAGGGTTTAGGAGGAGGGAGGCCTAGGGAGGAGGGAGGCCTAGGGAGGAGGAGGCCTAGGGAGGGAGGGAGGCCTAGGGAGGGAGGGAGGCCGAGGGAGGGTACATGCTGACGCGGCTTATGACGTGGACGCTACCTAAAGCAACACGTCAGCATGCACCTAGCCTTACTCCTCTGAAAAACGGATACCACTATCATAGAAGCAGAGGGATTCTATCTTAAATAGGAGTATTAATGGAGTAAGAAAAATATCTCAAGTAAAACGTGTCTTCGTTGTTCTCAAGATATTTCTCAATCCCTCTTTCGCAGAGGTGTTCGAGACGAGAAAGGCATTGGAGTTGGAGAAGAGAAAGGCAGAGGAGTTCGAGACGAGAAAGGCAGAGGAGTTCGAGAAGAGAAAGGCAGAGGAGTTCGAGAAGAGAAAGGCAGAGGAGTTCGAGAAGAGAGACTGCAAAAGTCAATCAGGTATGCTTATTAAAATCTTCTTTCGTCCTTTCCTTTAAGCTCTGTTGTAACCCTTCTTCAATTCTTTTTTGTTTGCTGTATTAGGTTTTCATTTTCCTTTTCTGCGTTCTACCTTCCACGATTCCGGTTCTGAGTTCCACTGCATAGTTTGGGGGACGCTCGATTGTCTGGACACCCGCGTTCGTCTGAAAAGCCATGGCGCTCCTGGTCTCAGACGTCTCTACAGTCTTCTCACTACTTCGCGATTCGCTTAACGCAGACCAAACTTTACGAGGTCAAGCTGTGGATGCTCTCTCTCTCTATGAAAGTCGGCCGCTTTTTTGTTCTTCCCTCATGGTAAGTCTTTTCTCTTAAGGAAATGATTGCCACGGATATTTTGAACTATCCCATTGCATTTATTTCGTTTCCTGTTAGTGGTTGTTATCTTCTCTTCTCAAATATTTTGCTTAAGCTGTCCCAGTTGGGAGAAGCATGTGATCATCATGCCTCGGACTCTATTATTCCATTATTAACTTATTATTTTAGTTTTTTATTTGCCTCTTAAGTTGAAAATATTCTGCTTATATATCTTTTATTGTCCTTGGTGGGAGACATCAGTACATCAGTTTTTTTTTTATTTAAAGTTTTTTGCTTCATTTGTTCCAGCCATAAATCAAAATCATCTTTCATTTAGGAGTCACTTTGTATCCCTTCAAAATTATATGAAGACAACTTTTCTACGTCTTTACAGTGTCCAACTTATGTATATCTGTGAAATCATATTTCCTTACAATGTTATAGTGTCATTTAACACGAATTTAAAAAAAATGCAGGAAATAATCACTGAAAAGGATCTGGCTTCTCATGTTGCTGTTCGTCTTTCGGCCTTAATCTATCTCAAGAATACTATCAAGCGCTTCTGGAAAAACAGGTGCGATGTGGTGTATGTGTTCTTTTTTCTATTAGTTAAGTATACTATCAAGCGTTACCGGAGAAACAGGTGTGATGTATGTGGTCGTTTTTTAATGTGTGGGGTGGAGGTTGGGATGGCGTGTTTAATATTGTTTGAGGACTATTCTTCTTGTCATCATGTGTCAGACTCAAACTCACGAAATTGTGAATAATATCAACTTGTACTGATATGAATCAATTTTTCTCCTAATATCTTCTTGTTCTATGTAGTGGTATATGTAATGAGGAAAAGAAACTCTCATGGAGGAAACTGCTGTCTCATTTAGTAGAAGAGAATGATGAGGTGATGCCTATATTTGTCTTTAATTGGTACTCTTACTGTTTTAATTCTTCTTTTGGTGTCGTCTTCATGGTCCCATTCATTCTTTTTTTTGTGGTACATGCATGCTCTATTAGTTCAATTGTTGGATTTTATGTTTCACTTTTGTTGAATAGTGTGGGCCTGGAATGTATTATATTTTACTTTGATGCTGAGATCAACTGGAATAAAACGCAATAGTTGAGTTACCATTCAGTCTTCAAGTTTTTCATTTATGTTTTTGTATGTGTTGTTTAACACAGATAGCACAAAAGTTGGCCAGTCTTATCTCAAAAATTGCTCGTTTCGATTATCCCCGGCACTGGTATATCCTTTGTCTGCTTATCCTTTTTTCAGTTTTATTATTGTATATTTTTCCTATTAAATTTAAATTTAATGAAATATGGCACCTTTGCTTTTCTACGTCAAAATTGAAGTGTGCTTGCCGTTTAATAGAATCCATAGAATAGATGAAGCAATGATGTCAATCAGGATTTATCGAAGTTCCATTTGTGCTTCTTCTCAACTTGGTCACAAAGTTTTTATATTGCATTTTTCTCTGTCAACAAGTGGACAAATGCTTTTTGTGAAGTTATAATACTGAAAGTTCTTTTCATTTCTGGTGTTAACAATCAGGCCGGAACTTTTCTCTGACTTAGCCCAGCAGCTTAAAGAGGAAGATATACTTACATCTTATCGGAGCTTTCAGGTTCTTTATCGTATCATCAGGAAACTATCAGCAGGAGATTCCAGAGCTGTTGAAAGGAAATTTGCGGAGGTTGAATTTATTTTTGGGATTTTTTCTTCCTTCAAAATGTGATTTGTGGTTTCTACTTAAGTATTGTAGAATTATTTTTTCCTTCAAATTGTGATCTAAGTCTTCTGGTATGCGACAATTTTTCCGAATCCATTTCGTTGTGGTACAAAGAGTAGTATGTTTTTTTCTCTCATCCCCAGAGAGATTTTCTTTGTTGATATTTAAATTCCTTGTTAATGTTTGCAGGTGTCCTTTGACTTATTTGAATGTTGTTGGCATCTCTGGAACGAAATGTTGCGTGATTTATCTTCTGCTCAATTCTTTTCAATGGACACTTCAGTGGGACAACAAGATCTGCATATAACCTGTGAGAGATGGTTGCTTTGTTCAAATATAATACTGCATCTAATTCTTGTAGGGTTTCAAGATGATGTACAATCTGTGAAGGTATTTTGTCCTTGACCATTTTTATAAGAGAATGTTATTTGTAAACACTCATAGATTGCACATGCTAAGTGGTTGTTTGTATTTTCCTCTTGTAGGTCCCACCAGTCAAGGAAGTATGCAGTAAGCTTTTAGGAGCTGTTAAATTATTTCTTCCATACTGTAAGATATCTTTAGCTTTTATTTATGCTACCGTAGATTTGTATATTTTCCCTTTTTTAATTAGTGATTTTTTCGTATGATGGTTATGGTTGACTTTTATATGTAATGATAAGATGCAAAAATCGTGGTGTTTGGGGGAAATTGAATAATCAAAGTTGAACTATAAATCAAGACCCATATTTATGAAATTATCGCTGTTAGAGCTTTTTCTATCCATTGTTACTGTCTCTGTCTATTATTTTTTGTGAATGCTTATACGAAATAGATTGTGTATTAAATCAAAGATGTCCCTGAAAGTGTGTAAACCTTCATCAGGGGTAGTCTTTCGGCTCCCGCAGACACTGACATTACAAGAGTCTCCTTCAACTTGCAATCTCCCAAATAGTTACTCTGTAAAACATCTTAGCCTGTGGAGTAACCTATGTCGGTCTCCATCTTCTAGTGCTAGCCAGTGAACCCAACTCATCTCCTTGTCAAACTAGGAATCCCTTCTTGACCTGGCTCCACCTAATATCCTTCTCCTTTATTTGTTCAGCCACTATAGTGGCCAACACCTATCGTGGAACACTCTTAAGGCTTCTTGTCCCGTATGGCTCATGGAATATAAGCCAAGCACACACTCCAAAGCCACCTTTCAACTTACAAACCTTCAAAAACTACTTTGTTCAATGAGGGGAGGCAACCATAGCTCGTAGTCATTGAGCAGTCTCTATGTGTGCTTGGTGTCCACACAAGGTTGTCCTTTCTCACATCCCCTTGATGGAACACGTGTAGGGTCCCTTCAGATTTGCTGACTGCCTCCTCATCACGAAGTTCTCTTCTAAAATAGAGAGCTTGAATCCATTATTAATCGGGTTCCACCTGCCATCAAACTTCATACTGCGACATTCGGGTCATTGGCCAATCTGAATAGTCTGGGGTAAACTTCCTTTAGGGGCCAGCAGTGACCATGGGTCATCCCAAAAATGTATACGACGTCCATCTCCAACACCTTATCTAGTGTTTTACCTGAGTTGTGGGATACCTTCTAAATCCAGCTCCAAATGGTTGACATCTTCCTTGCAGATTGCCGCTCGAGAATCTAGTGATCTTGATTAACCTCGATCTTCCAGATAATAACTGTTTGACAACTTTCACTCTCCAACACCAAATCCACGTTAAGCTTTGTTTGGTAGAAAAAAAAAGGGTCAGATGCTTTGCCCCACAAACCCTACGTCTACACACGTCCTCCCCACAAACCGTTTGATGCTTGGAAGCCCTTCACGGAACCCCTCCACATGAATTTCTGTAAAACTTTTCAATCTATGTGATGCTAGCAGGGCATGACTGAAGGAGCACAAGACGACCAACCTATGAATGTAGTTTTCCTTTCCACTGAAGAGAGTTTATGCTGCAATTTCTCAAATACTAGATCCCAAAGTCCTTTAGAGATCCTCGCTTGGAATAATGGCTATCCAAGATACCTATCTGGCAATGTGCCAACCTTGCATCCCAATCTCTTAGCCGAAGCAAGAAACTGATAGAATGCACACTTGCTCCATTTCAGCTGTTGCGTTGATGGAACCTCAAATATTGCCATTAAGCGCTTCACCAACCTACTTGCTCCTATGAGCTTTAACCAAATTGGATAGGCAAATTTTGTAATGGTGCTTAGCCCCTCCTCCAATAGACACTTTATCCGTCCCATGGTCGCAACCTATTTCACTAACCCTACCAGCCCCTCTGCTACAATATTGAGGGGGGATGGGGTTCCCCTTGCCTAAGTCTTGTAGTACTCTTTTAAAGGGCCAAAAGTCCTTCCAATTATAGAAATTGTAAGTTTGTGGATGAGATACAAGAGAATATCCAAAATTTCCATAGCTTAACACCTCAACCATGGAATCCGAGAAATTCCAATCTTCTTTCCTATGAAACACTGATACCCTATTGATAATGTTAGAGGCCATAAAATCTCAACCTGCATGAAAGAATGCTTCTTTTTTGGGCACCAAAGACATCCCAACACTCAGTTACATGATACCTGTCCTATGAAACACTTTTACGATATAGATAATGTCGGAGGCCATAATGCCCAAGCTGCAAGAAAGAACCCCCCATTGTACCCATCAGGACCTCGTGCTTGAGCAGAGCGTACTGGTGATGGGGGGTTTGTAAGGGGAGGTTTTGCATTCAAGTGTCGTTAAGGGCATGGGAATAGGGAGTTCACTCGTCAACTTTGTCTCGAGCTGGTGCTATTGATTGAAAGAAACATGTGTTTCATCCTCTTCCTCAACCATTGCTTCCCTTTAATTCTGTCATCCGAAAGCAGATATTTCTAAGAGTAGAGAAGGCAAGTCGCTCGTCGCCTAACTCGCATGGGAATAGGGAGTTCACTCATGTCAACTTGTCTCTGAGTTGATGCAATTGATTGAAAGAAACAGGTGTTTCATCCTCTTCCCTCAACCATTGCTTCCCTTTAATTCTGTCATCTGAGCAGATATTTCTAAGAGTAGAGAAGGCAAGTCGCCTGTCAGCTAACTCGCATGGGAATAGGGAGTTCACTTTGTCAACCTGTCTCTGAGCTGATGCAATTGATTGAAAGACACAGGTGTTTCATCCTCTTCCCTCAACCATTGCTTCCCTTTAATTCTGTCATCTGAGCAGATATTTCTAAGAGTAGAGAAGGCATGTCGCCTGTCAGCTAACTCTTGACAAAATCTTCATTATCCAAAAAAGTGCAGCTAGGACTTTTTTTAATTTACATTTGCAACGTGAACACTCTATGTCTTGTGTTGGGTTTTTCTTTCTAATACTTTTTTGTATACGGAAGATTTAACAAGAGCAAGAAATTGAAGATGAGAAATGTAATGGGTCTCTGAAAGATGAACAAAAGGAGAAAATTGGTATGAAATATTTTTTTTTGAAAGTTGTGATTTTATTCATTATAACCCAATTGGGTAAAAGAAGTACATAATAGGATTACAGCTAGTAAGGGGTCCATACAATAGCATGTTGCTCATGGGCCCCTTTCTTAGCTAATTCAACCGCTTTACCATTTGCACTATGTAATACATGACACCAACTAGTGACAATAGATGCTGATTCTCTGATTTCCTCTATGATGGGATGAAGCCTCCAAAGAGGCTTGAGGTCCTTCTTGCACCATTGGATTAGAACTTGGGAGTCACCCTCAACATGTAATGGCCCAACGAAATGGAACTTGAGGAAGTATATGAGGCCATGAAATATTGGAAAAGCTTTTTTTGAGGATCTGTTGTATTTCTTCTCTGCTATTTAAGCTCATTTGTCTTTTAAAAGAATGGGGAAGAGGTCTCCAATCTGAAGAGCCTTCAAGTCTCTTTTCAGTAAATTTATGTGTAAGATCTGATTTTCCTAATTTTTACTTTGACGTGTCAAGAGTGTAGCTAATGGTTTAGAACTTAAGGAGCTAACGGAAACCTTATGGCATTGCAATCTGTTTGCTGGAGCCTTGTTCATTCAGTGGAATCCCAATTTTCATTATAAAAGGTGGAAGCAAATTTTCTAACAGTGATATTCACTATAATTGCTGATGATGTTACAGTATTCTGAATACCTGTTGCTGTACTAGCAAATTCCTTATCATCAACTAGGTGTTGATTATTATGATGCCTCTATTGACGGGTCTCTTACTTCCAAACGGCACTCTAGCATCCTTTCAATATATCTGGCATTGTCTACCTTTTGAACTTATGATCCTTGTTAGCTTGCTTGTCAAAATTTTTGTCTTGCTCCATAGTTCATGTAGTCTTTTCTTGGCTTTCTTGTAGTTTTTATTATTTTTTTATTATTTTATTATTTTATTATTTTATTTTTTAAGAAATCAATATCCTTACATGTAGGATTAAGTGGCTACAATAGCCTAATACTTTGTACTCCGGGAGTCTTGAACTCAAGACCTCCCGCAACACAAACCTTGTTGTTACCACTGATTCACTGCTTGTCATGTAGTTTAGAACAGTTCCTTGTGGTAGTCACTGAAACAGAAAGAAGAACTCAAACTATAGAATCTAAAGCAGAAAGCATATGAGCTGGATGGGCTGCACTCAGTGAGTAGTTATTCTTTTGAATGAGCTATTCAAATTGCTTGTGACTTGTTTCTGCCCTATTATCTCCTTTGTAGTTGCGATTCTGACCCTCTGGTTGAAACATCCCCTGTTGGGCATGACTATAAGATGCTTATGCAATTGGGCATTTAGTTTTCCAAAGTTTGCAGGGATCAGCAGTGCCAACAGCAGCTGCAACATCCCTCTTCTTATATAGCTCAGGAGTTAGAATATTGAGGGCATTATTCTGCAGCTGGTACAGTCCCCATGGGAAAATTCTCATGTGATCTTTACTGGCTAGTTCAGGGCTTCTGTTCCTTGACTTCTTTGCCCGCTTGTGGCAGTATGAGTCAACAATTGATCATTTGCCTATTTTTTTGTGTTTGTGCTTGGGGAATCTAGGACACTTCTTCAACTCTTTGAGATTTTCTTTCATGTGCAGAGTTTGCTTAGTGCTCTGGTTGTCTTGATTTTGGGAGTTGGCTTCTTTCCCTGGGCAAAATTATGATGAAGGTCTTCTGTTCTTCATTCTTGGAACAATTTGCTGAAGCAGAATAGAGATGTTCCGAGCCTCTTTCTTGGCTGAAAATATGGAGATGTCAAGAAAAGTCAACCAGATAAGTCTTGGTTGTGCACTGTCTCGAACAGAAAAGAAATTAGAAGTGTCTTGATTAGAGAAAGTTGACAGCGGGCCGCACAGATTTACATGGGCAACAAGAAGATTGTTGTGAGATGCCACCTTCAAAGGGGAGGTCAAGCAAATGTTGACGATTATTTCCATCGCTAGTGAGGAAGGGTTAGTTGAATTTCTGGGTCTTGCTTGGAGGGATCTTTTTATGGTCCTGAAGTGGCCCTCTGGGGTCTTTGCTTAGCTAAGAGCCCTCTCACTGGTGCACGTGGAGGGAGACTAGGTTAATGTCATCTGTTGGTGCTTGCATTTTAGGTCTTACATGAGATCGTGGAACCATGTAGTCAGGTCTGCCATTGCCCTGTTGATAAATTTGCAAGGGAGCCGTATTTCTCCAAAATCTTGTTATAAAAGGCCCTGTTGAAAATCATTTTCCCAATTTTTAGCATCGTGTCGTCTTGGTCATCTGACCAGGAACCTCATTGTTTTGTGTTTGAGGGAGACTAGGTTAATGTCATCTGTTGGTGCTTGCATCTGAAGAAAGCCCTTTCGAAGGTTTCTGAGCTATTGTATGGAAATCTTACCCCTTAGGTAATACATGAGATCGTGGAACCATGTAGTCAGGTCTGCCATGGGCCCTGCTGATAAATATTTAAGAGAGCTGTATCTCTCCAAAATCATGTTGTAAAACTCCCTGCTGATAAACGTTTTTCCCAATATTTAGCATAGAGTCCATAAAATGCAACTAATTGTGGATGGTCTTGGACATCTGACCAGAAACTTCACTGTTTTTTGTTTAAGAAATTGGATGAATATATGATTTCATGATCATGTTCAAGGATAGTTGCATATCTTTGTGGATACTTTTGTTGGTGTATTTTTTTACACAAAACTTCCTCAGCGATCTTATGTTGCTGTGATTGTTAAAATACTGTATCTATGGTTGTGTGTGACAATTTTCATGTGTTTGACCTCTTTCAAAATGTTAATGTAGGATGTTTTTATGGTATTGCAGATTCAAAGTTACCTGAAGCTCATCCTAAACTATTGTTCATTCAGAGTGCTTATTAAGTTGATGAAATTTTTGTCGGAATACAGCATCAACATCCGTATTATTTTAGTGAAGAGATTGTTCTTAAGCCTATCTTAGAGTTCTGCTTGAACAAAATTATGGACCTTGAACCTGTGATAACCCCTCCGTTTGAGCAGTTCCTGGTCGAATGCATGGTTATGGTCAAGTCAGTCTTGGAATTTATGGGGTACAAATCAACTTTCCGTCCTGTTGTCCATGTCGATGAGGTCACTGCATTGAAAATGAAGAAAAATATTTCCAATGTGGTTGCATTACTTCTTCCCAGTGAGCGTGTAGAACTTTTGTGTGGAACTTTGATTAAAAGGTAGCCTCTCTTTCCCTCCCTCCCTCCCTCTTCCTTCTTTTTGTTGACTTATTTGTAATACACAATTTAGTAAAGCTCCACTTCACTGGCATTTGTTATCAGATACTTTCTTCTTACAACAAATGACTTGGTGGTATGGTCCCAAAACCCTGAAGGTTTTTACCAGGAGCAGAATATGCTTTGGTGGACGATGGAGAAGCTGAGACCATGTGCAGAAGAGCTCTATAGTGTACTATTTAGACTCTACAGACAAGTGTGTTCACTGCCCTTGAAATTACTTTTATAATCCTTATAATTTGGTTGATCAAAATATACATCATATTATATGCTCTTTCCAGTTGCTAGGTCCTTTGGTTCTTTCCATTCTTCATGAAGCAATGAAAGGTTTCCCTGGTTACCCAGCTAAAGCAACAGATACAACTTCAGAGATACTTTTCAGGGAAGCTGCTTATACTGCTGCAGGACGTGGGCATTACGGGCTCTCTGATAAATTGAACTTCAATGATTGGTTGAGTTATTTTCTTGTTTATTTAATTTTTTTAATATTTCGCTCCTTACTGTCTTGAAAATTGGATTGCAATTACCTTTAGATTTTTTAGGTACTTTTATGTCATCACTTCACTCAGATTATTGGTAAAAATGGTGTGAATCAACGCCATCATTTTTGTTGTTCCTGGATGCATCGCTTTAAATTTCTTTAATTGAGTTGCTTTATCCTATTGAATTTTTCTGTATGATTTAATTTTGAAGTTCATGTTTTGCTTCTATCTGTAGGTTTGAAGGAGTTTTTTCTCCTGAAATTTTTGATGACCATCCCGTCATGCGCACTATACATCGGAAAATTGCATTCATACTTGGGAGATGGAACGTGGAGGTCAACTTTTACTTTCTTGTTCTCAATAGTGTCATATTCTCGAAGAGTTTAGTTTTTAACTATCTGATTTCGTATTTTCTTGGTTTATGTTGTAGGGAAATTGCCTTATTATAGAAACTGAGTTCACATAATGATGCAGCATAGATTGGCGGATGAATTTGCCCTAACTTTAGTCTATACTTAGACGTAATAAACCAGACCATCATGTCATTGTAACATAGTACTGTGTGTTTGCATAACATGTCTTAAGTTAGTTCATAAGATAGTAGTAATTACGAAATAAAATTGTATTAGTAATTTCATCCCATTGCAACATTAATAGCAGTAACGTTGCACAATATTTGTTCAAAGCATTGCTAATGTCTATTATAAGCATGTACTATGGTAGATTATAAACTCGTACTATTTTAGTTCAAAATATTGTTCTTTTTCTGGTTTGGTAACATTGTATTATTACTCCTTTCAATGATAGCACTGTACTATATTGTAGCCCTTGTTCTTCCCCAATCCTTGATTGGAGGAGGGTTTAGGGTACTTCTCATCTGCCGATCTACGCTGGGTGATAAAGTGCCATCTAATATAGACTAGGGCTTTATGTGAACTTGGGTCTGTAATCGACTAATTACCCGTTGTTGTATGTCATTTTTTTCCATATTGTTGTCTATCATTCTTTTCGTATATTGTTGTATATAGTTTCTTGTGTATTATTCCATACAAGTTTACTTGCATATTGTTTGTATATCATTTTTCTTGCATATTGTTGTATTGTATTACTTGCTTATGTACCATTTTTTGTTGCATATTACTATACTAACACTGTTATTTCTCTCTTCATACCTTATACATCAGATACAAGGTGACATGAGAAAACGAGTATTTGGTGCTTTGATTAGGCTGCTAACGTATGAGGATTTGGCCTGTAGAGTAAGCTTTCTGAATCCATAATCCTTATCTGAATATCTTAGGTTGGCTGCCGTAATACATACATTAGCAAATGCTCTTTTCTGCTCTGTATAAAAAATTTTGAGGTGCTTTCACTTTTTTGCATCTTGTCTCTATTTTGGATTGTCTTTAAGCCATATGTATTTTCAGCTGGCAGCCTGTCGATCTTTGATCGGCCTTGTTGGAAATTTGAATTTTGACGAAGAAGGCTTTATGGTTATGCTTCTTTCATGTTGGGAGATGTGCTTCAAATTGTTAGAAGATGTGAAAGAGGATGAATCAAAGGTTGATCCTTTGCTGTCTAATTCACAATTTAGTTTTAATTTTCATTTATTCCTAATGAGGTATTTCAAACTCAGATTAAACTGATAATATGTCTTGATTTTCTTTTTTTGTTTGCTATTGTTTTGTAGGGACTAGTATTAACTCTTTCCTTTTCAATAATTGAAGTGATGGGTGAGAAGGTCATCCCATTTGCAAAGATGTTGGTGGATTTTTTTCAGAAGGTATGTATCCTTTTATGTTGCTTACTCTGGCGCCTTTTCAAATTCAGGGTGGTGTGATGTAGGCCACACGAATGTCTTAAATCATGAAATTTCGTGAAATAGTTACCTTCAGAATCTTGGACAGTACCACCCAGTCTTTGCCTGTGAAATTGCTGTAGTAATGGAGTCCGAAAGTCACTCGATCTTTGAAGTGTTCCTGCAACCAGGTTTTTAGTTTTTGCATTTGTGAGAGGAGTTAATTGGAGTGGTTGTGTTTTTTTTTTTAGAAAGATTTTTTTTTTTTCATAAACAAAGGCCAAGGAGGGCCCAGTTACAGAAGAGGGGCACTCTGATTAGGAGCTAGAGAACGCATCTTTAGTAAGATCTGGTTGTCTTTGAGTAGGAAGTTGCACAAATGACCAAGTCATAACCATAAGGTTATCCAAAAGATTAATTCACAACATCCTCCTATGGGCTTGTAGCACTCACATGCCTAATTGGTTTGCCCCATGTGCAAGCTCACGTGTTCTCGCTGGTAATTAAAAGTGAGAGGAGTATTGTTCCCATGAGGAAGTGAGCACTAAAATTGTATGTCTAGTTATATCTAGTAGTTCGATACAATATGCATGCAAATTGAACTAAATACATTAAAGCAAACTTAACTAAACTATGAGGTAACCTAGGGAATAAACATTTACAGAGCTGGGGTTGTAATTTCATGGCCCTATGCTCCCTATCAGCCTTTTTCCTCGCTCGAGCACTCGGTTAAACACTTTGTAGACCTAAGAACTGTAGTCGTCACAAGCCTCTCCCGAGTGCATTGTGACCTTGCCCACTTCATCTAGCCCATAATTTCGCAATGTAAGTGTAGTGAACGCCTTGCGCATCGCCTAATGGTTACTTACGACTGTAAGTTATCCCTTACTTGCTTGTAAATCCTCCATCCAGCCTCCTAACTAGTAGAATGGTATGCAACCTAACACGTAGTCTACCCGAAATTCCCCTCCTGGGATCATTGAGGGTTCCTTATCATCAACTAATTGTCAACTAGGCAATTAATCGATCATGGAGCACATATTAGATGCAAAGCATACATGAACATGCTTAAACAACTAAGTATGGTTATTATACCCCAAAAGGGATTATCGTCTTAAGTACATCAAATTTTATCACAAACAGACTTAGACACTAGTTTAAATCAAGATACATGCAAAATAGAACTTTATTTAGTAGCAAAACACAAACTTCTTTTAATAGCAAAAAGGATGGGCCCTTTATAAACATGCATAATCA
This sequence comes from Aristolochia contorta, assembly GCA_022405105.1. Lineage (NCBI taxonomy): Eukaryota > Viridiplantae > Streptophyta > Magnoliopsida > Piperales > Aristolochiaceae > Aristolochia > Aristolochia contorta. The sequence continues at coordinate 90,020 of JAHZSQ010000055.1, forward strand.
GCAAAAATAGGAACACCCCCTATATGTTCATCCAGGAAGTTGACTCTGTTTAGTTCTTATTAAATCTATATCTGTGGGAAAAGAGACTTTCAAAAAAAAATCTGTGGGAAAAGAGAATTACCGGATAGTGTTAGGGAGGATGCAGATTTGGATATTTGCTGCATCCATATCTTGAGATTCCAATTCAATGCAGATTGTAATCGAAAGCGTATTGTATAGCCAAATGTTGCCCAAACTGTTATTTCATATTTTTTCCTTTTAAAGTGCTGTTTGCTTTATAAAGCTGATGTACTTAATGTTTTTGTAACAGCTTCTGTATTCTTTGCTGATTATGAATAAAACTTTTGCCATTCTACAAAAAAAGATTACTTATTAATTTAAATTCTTGGTCTTGTGCTGCTGACACCTTTGTTTTAGTAGCTCAAAGAAGTGGATTTTAGACTACAAAAATAAGTAGAAGAAGCTATCTGAAAAAAAAAAGAAAAAAAAAAGGCGTAGGAGGATGTTACATTTAAATTTTCGAAAGGAAATGTTATTGCAAGTGATTGGTTTGTACACTCAATTATGTTCAAGTTTACATAGTGAAACACAACGTCATACATTAAGAATAAGAAGGGGAGAACTAATAAGAAAGATATGGGAGCAAAAATTGCTGGATTGGCATATATATGTAACCACATAAACTCTGTCAGTTGAACAGGTAAGTTATTTGAATATTTAGTACATTGGGTTCATATTTGACTACAGAACCATCCTACTACTAGTTGTTTTTATCATTATCAATCTTTAAAAGTAGACACAATCAATGTTTTAAAAACCGAACCGGTGGGGCTTCTGATTCTGGTTCAATCGGTGGTTCAATTGGGTTCAACCGGGTTCAACCGGGTTCAACCGGGTTCAACCGGTGGTTCAACCGGTGGTTCAACCGGTGGTTCAACCGGTGGTTCAACCGGTGGTTCAACCGGTGGTTCAACCGTGGTTCAACCGGTGGTTCAACCGGTGGTTCAACCGTGGTTCAACCGGTGGTTCAACCGGTGGTTCAACCGGTGGTTCAACCGGTGGTTCAACCGGTGGTTCAACCGGTGGTTCAACCGGTGGTTCAACCGGTGGTTCAACCGGTGGTTCAACCGGTGGTTCAACCGGTGGTTCAACCGGTGGTTCAACCGGTGGTTCAACCGTGGTTCAACCGTGGTTCAACCGGTGGTTCAACCGTGGTTCAACCGTGGTTCAACCGGTGGTTCAACCGGTGGTTCAACCGGTGGTTCAACCGTGGTTCAACCGGTGGTTCAACCGGTGGTTCAACCGTGGTTCAACCGGTGGTTCAACGGTGGTTCAACGGTGGTTCAACCGTGGTTCAACCGGTGGTTCAACCGGTGGTTCAACCGGTGGTTCAACCGGTGGTTCAACGGTGGTTCAACCGGTGGTTCAACGGTGGTTCAACCGGTGGTTCAACCGGTGGTTCAACCGGTGGTTCAACGGTGGTTCAACGGTGGTTCAACCGGTGGTTCAACCGTGGTTCAACCGTGGTTCAACCGCGGTCAACCGGTGGTTCAACCGCGGTCAACCGGTGGTTCAACCGCGGTCAACCGGTGGTTCAACCGCGGTCAACCGGTGGTTCAACCGGTATGAGTTGTTTCTCATTAAAAAATACATAATAAAATTTCTATATACAAAAAACAAGATTAAAAATACAAAAAACTATTAAAATACTAAAAAGGAAAGTAGACCGGTTCAACCGGTCTGGTGCGATTCCCGGTTCCGCGGTTGAACCGCTCAAAACCGGTCTGTCAACCGGTTTTTTACCTTCTCTGGGTCTTGATTGTTACGTTTATTGTTAGGTTTGTTCCAACTCCTTTCGTCTCATGTTTTCATTCATTATTCTAGCATTTATTTAGTGAAACTAGTGGTCATAAAAAATCAACCGGCATGTCTGGGCTTGTGAATCCCCCTGCTCCGAATGTTCTGCTATACGTGTGACCGGCTCAAGTTTTCTTACCATGCTTTGTTTCTTAATTGTATTTTTTCTGTCTTATTATTGTATTTACTATTGGATTGTTATGTTCTTGTCTTAGTTTAGTATTTCGGAAGAGATTTTTGACGATTAAATTTTGCTTAAGGCATGGGAGGAGTCATCTGGCAGTAGTGTCTTACAGATTCAAGTTCTAGTAGCACTATGTGATTTCATCAAAGAACTAGGAATCCATTCACCTGTCTGCTATAACATACTCCAGCCCATACTAAAAATGTGTATTGATGTAAATAATCCAGATGAACTCGATCTTTTGAAGTACGGAATGCTGGTGAGCTCTTCTTTTTTTCTTTTTCACATATATGCTGTTGTCGCGCTTGTTATTGAAAATACACTTTACTGATCATCAATCTTCTGCTGGTATTTTATTATGCAGCTTTGGGAATCGGCAATTTCTAATGCTCCATTAATGGTCCCTCAACTCCTAGAATTCTTCCCTTATCTATTGGCTGTTATGGAGAAAAGCTTCGATAACTTTCAAAATGATCATTTTAAGGTAAAGAAGATATTCTGGTTTGCTTGATGTTGAGTTTTGTTTTAAAAATAAATTTCTTGGAAAGCAATAGCAAGATTGAACTTAGGAGAATACACAAAACAAGATCAGAGGGTTGCTGTTCAACAAGGGATTGGAGGGAGACTCCTGGTGTTTTTTTATCATTTTAAATACGCTAAATTATTACTTAAAAGAAAAGGAGCAAAAACTTTACAAAGTTGAAAAGAACTTAATTACTGTGTCAGCTTAAGAGTGCTCTGGGCAAGCATAATGGTTTGCTAAAACACTGGCCTCATGATGTAATACGGAACCATACAATCTAAATAGAAGCCGGAAGTCATTATTACACGTATAATTTCTTGGTCAAATCTGTAGTCGCGTAACTTAGACCTATTTGCCCATCAGACGACGATCTTCAAATTCCCCTCTGCATGCATAGGAAGGGAGAGTCAGCAATATCTCTATAAGCCTCTTAACATGTTTGTAAGCCTTGGAACGAACCGAATACCTCTTTCGTTGGGGAAATTGCTCATCCCGAGGGACCTCAAAGAAGCAAGAAGATTCGTCCTGGATTGCCCAAAGAGCTGTCATGAAAACTTAGTTTTAGAGAACCGTGGTGGGGAGGACTCCATGCATGATGAGTATGAGTAGGAATTCTGGAGGGGGCAATGGTGGAGATGGATCTCCAGTTCTCTCCAATGAAGGCCCCTATAAGGTCATTGAAAGCAGTGTTTGTTCCATAGGAGGACAGGTGGACCATTCTTTCAATACCACCTAACTTTCTTCTTCATTTGTCCAAATGTACAGTTATTCCTTTCCAACTTTTGTGTTGCATGTGATTTTGTAGATTCTCTTAGTAATTCAATCGTATAACAACTTCAAATTTACTGCAACTTAGTATATTAAAGTCCAAATTGCGATCAACTCTAATTTGTGGAA
>JAHZSQ010000073.1:0-12500 GCA_022405105.1 Aristolochia contorta
TCTCTCTCTCTCTCTCTCTCTCTCGCACCCATTTTCTGGGGACCGCTGTTAACTGCGTCTCTGTTTCTTCTTTTATGTTTTAAATATCAGGGTATTGATCCAAGCTCCGATGTCTTTCAAAGGATACAGATGAAGTGAGCAAATCCAATATTATTTATTTCAATTGTCCTTCGATTGCGTTTGCATCTCCATTTGCATCCAGTAAGAACACTGCATCCAGTACTTTATATTCATAGCAGCCGCCTCGGCTTCTCGGAGCAGGTCTTCAGGCAGCTTCTTTGGGCACCTGTGGAATATTTCCAGGGTCTGCCACTACCGATGCATCCAACTGATTATATATTTGTCCCAAAGTCCTTCAGCGTCCTAATGTGGATCCCTTTTTCATTTCCTACTACGTTACTTGCGGTCTAAAATTTGATATCAGTTGTCATTTCCCAAAAGGTGCTATCCTCAGTATGCTGTACACACTTGTGGTCTTGTATTCATCATCAACAACAATCTTCACGCTCCTTGATTACTGCAATAATCATGCTTCAAACATACTAAAGCCAGTCAAAATTCTATAAACTTGTTCTAATCAGCTGTGTTGCATTTCATTGTTTCATAGATATCTTGAAGATGATGAAGGGATTAAAAAGTACTTTGCAGCTTTTCATTTGCATGAGGCATTTCCTTTGGCGATCATAATTGATGATTTTGGCAATTTCTTTCAGGAAAAGTAATGTTCTAGCTCTGGTTTCCTTATTTATAATTCTACGCTTATGAGCTAAATCATGGGATGCATAACTTTTTGCTGATATGAAAATTGTTTCATAGTAGCAAATAAAAAAGTTATAGTTTCTAAAGTCTGAAATCATCAACAATCGCCATCGGATGCAAAAGATTATTTCACCATCAGGATCTCAAACTCATACATTTCAGTGTTTTGGACTAGATAAAGAATTCTGGGGTCCATACAGAATGAGCTTTATGTTACATTCTAGTGTCTCCAATCAATAAAGACTTTTCTGCTAAAGGGACTTCCAGTGTCATTTTCTTCCTACAGGAATTGCCAAGAGAAATTCGGAAATGCAAGAGGCAGAGATCTGGCCATGGTTAGAGTTTTGGCTCTGTGTCAGGGATGCCATAAACCATGCAAAGTAATTGTCTATACAATTGAGAGTTGTATCAGATTTTTGTGGCATAGTCTGCCCTGAGACACCCTTTGTTTGGCAGTGAAAATGTCCAACTCAACGACCGATGATACTCCTGCTATCTGATACGCACCATGGAGAGATACCAAGGTCTCTGTTCATTTATAAGAGATGGATCCCCTACATCTTTACAGTTAAAGGTATGCTTGAATCTGTAAAGAATGATTTGACATGTTGAGTAAGAAATCTGCTTATGAAAATTTGTACTTCATCTGATAAGTTAAAATTGATTTTCTTGCTCTTAAAACTCTCTCAAACCAAAAGTTAGCATAATTAGTATCAAAATGAATGGAACTGAACCCCAAAGTGGTTATATATTTTTGAAGGTGATGGTTCTGGGTCATACCTTTTGAAGAGTAGCTCCTCAGCTTTTGCTTCAAGTAAAATGGCCAGATACTCCACTTTCTGCAGTATCTTGTGCTGGAGGATTTGACAGAAGATTAGAATTGTATGTCTACTTTTCTTGTGTAGTTTCTCTGGTCTCTCTGTGCTCTGTATGGCTGTTCTCCACAACTGTAGCTTGCAAGTGTGGTCACACTTCTCTTTCCAACAACTATTTCCTCAGGTTTGATTCCAGTCAGAACAGGTGTGTATTTTCTCGCTTATCTGGGTTCCCAAAAGCTAAATGATGAGAGTCTAGTTGATGCTAAGTGTTTCGAATCCTCTGAATTGCAAGATAATGTGGGCGATCAATTATCACTGTTGCATAACGAAAAGTGCGAGAGCACCCACAACTTTTGCCTTAGTTCTGGTTCTTGCCAGAACAGAAGTGTGTTTTCACGCTTACCTTGGTTTCCGAAAGCTCAAGATGACAAGGATGTTGATGGTGCTGAAGGTTACGAATCCCGTGTTGCAAGATAATGTGGGTGATCAATTATGGGCGTTGCATAATAAGAAGCGTGAGAGCACGAACAACGATTGCCTCAATTCTGATTCCCGTCAAAGCAGATGGTGTGTTTCCTCACTTATCTGGGGTTCCTAAAGCACAATCCCTAATTGTAGTTGTTTCATCTAGTGACCTAGGGAAAACAATGGATCAAAGGCAACATAGGTGGAGACAATAGAGAACTTAAACTGGGAGAAACTTTTAGACAGCCTTCTTTTGTAAGTAAGACATACATTTCGGTTTTTAGCTTTAAAATGTATTTCACAAGAACAACTGTCCAAGCAATAGAAAGAAAAATTGAATATTAAAAAAATCACAAAAAAGTGGATCATATTTACTTTTTTATTGATAATTATAAAGTGCAACTTTATAAAAAAAATTCCAATTTGTACAAACGTACTTTATAAAAAAAAATTCCAATTTGTACAAACTTTCTTATAGGAGGCATAACCATCCCCGTATTCTCTAGGCCCACGGAAGGTTTGTTTTGTACAAAAAAAAAATATGATTTGTAACATTTTTATTAATCTTTTTGAAAAAACTAACACATTAATAAGTCAGGCAACTCTGTCTACACTCTTCGGCAAAATGACGTTCTAGTTTCTACTCTTTGGCTAAAATGTAATAATGTAAATCTAATAATCTATATATTATAATTTTGATTGATAATTTTTCAAACTAATTAGTTTTAGTTTATAATAACAAACAATATCAACTCATTAACATCCAAAGAGAAAAATAGTGCAATATTGATGGCTACAAGGGAAAAGGTGACGAACATTAAAGAAAAATTAAATTAAGACGACTACTGATGATGTAGTTATTGTATGGTAAAAGAGAAGTTAAATGCTTTAATGGGTTAAAATGGTATTTTTAAAAAGAGCGGTGATATAAGTACTACGGGTTTTTACTTCCAAGACTACATCTTGACGTGGCGTCCATGTTGCAGCTTAATAAGAGATAAACTTGTAAATTTTAATTTTTTAATAAAATATTATCAACCTATTCTATGAGTAAACCTTAAACCCTAAATTTTTTCTTACTTAGACCGCCAACTATGTAGCCACATCACGGTGTAAATCTTCAAAATAAAATCAGAAAGTACTGATATCATTTTCCTTTTAAAAAATAAATTGTAACATAAATAATTTACTCTGTTTTCCTACATCAAAGAATCATGTTTTAGCGCTTTTCCAAATTAGCATGTTCCTCTTGCAAAATTAACTTTATCGAATAGGAAATACATCAAAGCATGTTTTTTACCCGGAAAAAGAAAAGTTTCGTTACAAACTAGCAATCTAAATTGCATCCAAACACAATCTGTGTCGATCACCACTGAAGATCAGATGCGTGCACTACTATCAGATTACAAACAAGCCATAACATTGCTGGTGTCGTCGATCGCAAGACAAATTGCATTCACTTCTCAGAATGGAGATACAACTTACAAAAACGCAAAGTCATATCATCTAACATATTATTTAGAAGTTGTGAAGCACAGGACACAGAATGTCCACTTTACGCATTTATTCTAAATTACTTAAGCCACACATTTAGTCAACCAAGCAGAGCAAAACTAAAGCAATATAGCCCAAACACAAAACAAAACTAGAAAATTGTACAAGTGCATACTCCAAAATGCATTTAAATTAGCTGAAGCACTTCTGCATATTTGTCTGCATAACACCAGTAATTAAAGCTCGTAGGCATACTAATTCGATATTTTATTGGGTAGCAAAAACAACGCCAATAATTAAAGCTTGTTGGCTTACCAATTTAGAATTTTAATAGGTAGCAAAATGTCCAGAAACGTTTTGGGCTTACGTATGAACTCCTAAAGTGTTTCTTGAGCACTGCATCTTCAATTTCTAGCATTGACAGTGACGGTTCAGTCATTTTCTTTGATACTTTGTACAACAGATGAAATTGTGGAGACAAGATAACCAGTAACTCTTAACAAGAATTAAGAGAAAGACGTGGATACTAAAATATGAAACATCACAACAGCATCTTAATCCCATCATTTACAGTAGTACTTCTTCACATTTTTTATGCCATAAATGTGCAAAAGATTAAAGAATTACATTTAAACCTAAAAAACCAAAACTGGAGGTCTTAATTACAATAGAAAGTTGAATAAAAGCTTCTCACAGTTTAAGTTCTCTGTTGTCTCCGTCTATTTTTCCTTTGATCCGCTGTTTCCCGAAAATCACTCGATGAAACAACTACTAGTGGGGATTGCGCTTCAAGAACCCTAGATAAGCGAGAAAGCACACTTTCTCTGCTCTGACAAGGAACCAGAACTGAGACAATCATTGTTTGTTCTCTCACATTTCTTACTATGCAACACCCACAATCTTGCAAGACAGTGGATTCATAACCTTCAGCATCATCGACACCCATGTCATCTTGAGCTTTAGGAAACCCAGATAAGCGAGAAAAGACACTTCTTTTCTGACAAGGACCAAAACTGAGGCAAAACTTGTGGGTGTTATCACACTTCTTGTTCTGCAATTGATATAATTCATCACCCACATTATCTTGCAACGCAGGGGATTGGTAGTAGTTAGCATCAACATGACCTTTGTCATCTGGAGCTTTTGGGAAATCAGATAAGCGAGAAAAAACACTTATTCTATTCACAATGCCTTGGAACATAATCCCAAAGTGGCATCTGCCCTTCAGTTGTAGTTCACATTTGAAGTTCATCTGTCCTTCACGAGTGGCAGTGATCAGAAGCTGAGGGACTATATAATCAATTGAACTTCCATCGAGCTTCGGGCACTCAAACCTAATCAGATCAATATATCTAATCCCATAAAACGCATCAGAGGTAGCAGGATCATTTTGCTCAGATACTGGCAATGCAATATACTCATCGGTGAGGCTGCTCATGTCGGTACTTCTACAATTATTGTTCATTGTGCCCAAGAAGATTAACAAAAATGAGATCTAATAAATGGACTGACAACCTCTAGAGCAGTACTTCTGCAACACCCACTGAGTTGCTGCAAGAATCCAACCTATGGCTGTGCAAAGAACCACTCCAGTAACACCCACTGAGTACTTGTGGCGAATCCAGGCAATCACTGTGCAAAAAAGAATGAGATAATTTCCTTCCTTTCACCAGCAACTATTGTAGGACAGTCAAATTCGTAATGTAGGACACCTCCATCTGTGAATAACATCAGGAAATCATATTGACATTTTATAACGAACACACAAAATGGGGTCAAAGATTTAACTGAAATCAAATTTGGCGACTTACAAATTAGCTCAAAAAACCAAATACCAAATCGGCAGAAGAAACAGACTTAAATGAGACTCTAATAACATGCTTTTACTTTCCAATAATACCGCGCCAATAGATGAACACAAACTCCTCATCATTCAATTCCATAAACTACAACGAAAATAAATCAACAACACTAGGGTAGTACATAGTCCGAATATAACATATCAAACATATCATGATGTTTTCGTTATTAATCAAATAATTTCATAACGAATTAAAAAAAATAAAAAGAAATGCAATTCTCTTGACATTTTCTGTCAACATTTTTTGTCATAGATTTAACAACAAAAAGTCACAAACAACGATGAATAAATGGTATCAGACAATCGAGTCACAAAGAAATCTAAACCAAAGCCACTAAAGAAAAAGAAAAATAAAGGAAAAGAAAAATAAAGGAAAAGAAAAATAAAGGAAAAGAAAAATAAAGGAAAAGAAAAATAAAGGAAAAGAAAAATAAAGGAAAAGAAAAAGAAGAAAAACTAAAGAACACCAAAAATGAAGAAATGCAAAACTTGACTCGAGAATGGCTCGGAATATAATTTTAAGAGTAATGCTAGACGCACTAGCGGACGCACCTATCGGACATGTTAATCTAAGCTCTTAAAAATAATTTTTTTATTATAAAATCTTATTTTCTAAAGGATAAACACTAAGCATCAATGATTAAGATTAAAAAGTGTGCGGGATAGGTGTGTGGGCTGAGTGCAACTAGCATTGTTCTAATTTTAAACATGGCGCCAAGGGGGAGAATAGCCCACCGTCAACAACTTTGGGTGATCGATGGTTTAGATCACCGCTCGAAGTTCAGATCTCTGATTCCATCAATGGTTCAGATCTTTCGATCGATTATCAGATTGAGATCATCACGAGAAATATCGACGGGCCCACATAAGTGAATGATGAACGCTCCAGATCATCAATCAAGAGTACTCCTGTCTTGATAACGATCTCTAATCCGCTCACCTGCCAGACAGTCCGATCGCATATAGATCAATGGTCCATATCTCAGGGAATTCTCGAGTCCCGATCTCAGGAGTAATAAATGATCTGGATCTCCTGACCGATTGACCCCGTTGATTTGACATTAAGGACCTTGTATTTATAATCTGTTAATCCGGTATTGTATTTTATGGAATAGTCTTCTTCTTCCCTGAGACTCTATGTTTCTGTTTCTGAACACAGCTTCATTCATTAAGGTTGCCATAAACACTATTAGCAGAAATTATAACAAAATTAGAGAAGAAAAGCTTCAATAGTAAGAAGTCGTTGTGAGAGCCAAAGAACTATTTAACATTAATCAATGAGTGAAATAGTACAAGACAATAGAAGAACTTCATATGATTTAAATACAGGACTATTTAAGTGTTCAATGTTCACAACTGTGGTGGGCATAATTTCACGAAAAATGATAAGCTAGAGGGTAAATTTGGATAAACACTATTTGGGCTAAAAAGAGGTATAGTCTGTATAGAGATTACCCATACACGAACAAGAAATTTGTTTAATATTTTACATAAGTTATTACTTATTATTTCATTTATTACCCAACTATCCATTCTAACTTAACTAGTGTAATTTTTGTATCGTATTCGGAGATATATCGGTTATTAAAAGGATGGTATATAAAATAGCATATTTACTATTTTTTGAATACTATGTACAAGATTACACCTCTATACCTCATGCGTCAATATCATACGCGACAACTAAATAAATTAAGTCCAGACCAATTAGATTGTACGAGGTAGGCGAGAGAAAATTAGAAATAGATGTCATACAAAGAAAACAAACATTTTTCCGATCGAGTAAAGACAGGAGGAGTTAGAAACAGAGATGGGCATCTTGTCTGCAACACTTTTCTGGGCCAATAAAGATTTGACCGAAAGTTCATAAGTCTTCTTTAGAAGCACTATTTTTTCCCAAAAAAAAAAAAAGAAAAAAAATCTAGAATACCACTAGTGTCTAATGACATACCACTAGTGATTAGTACAAAGCACAAATTTGGAGCAGAAACCTAACATCACTTAAAAACACATAACGAGAATCAAATCCTAATTGTAAATTACCTCATAAAGAGTACAAATGATATATAACAACAGGAAAAAAAATGCTTGAAAAAAAAAAAAGAAGTTTGGGAGAGATAAAATTCTATTAATGGGGCCAATGTACATTATACAAGTCGCCCCAGTAAGAAAACTACTACTAAAACAAACCGAACATGTCCCTCTATATTGGTTGCCACAAAACACTTGTTTGTCACCAAACCCTCCCAGCTCGATTTTACATCACAAAAAAAAAAAAAAAAGAAATGAATGTGATTTGCTCTAAGACTGAATTGTCTGATTGAATATAAGATATGGGATTTAATATTTGTAAATTAAAATTCGAGTTAGTATCTCAATTCGCGCTTCATGAGAAACCCCCAATTTTTAATATATGGCGATAGAACTTAAGAATATGATGTTTGATACTGAAGAATACGTTGTCTTTGAACCCAATGTTAAAAAATTAAGATAGTAACATACATATAATTTGGTTAAACTGCTGGTTAAGAACACAACGCCGCATCAAGATGTAAGTCCTCCCAGTATGACCACTCATAATAGTTTCAGTTTGGGTGATCAATTATTTTTTAATTCGTGATGGACCTCAAGCATTCATGTTGGTAAGATTTGATTTTTTAGTTAAAAAAAGATGGATTACTGTACAGATATAAATAATTTAGAAGATTAGGAAAGGGCCAACTGGCGAAGCGTGCAGTAAATTAAATTTTAGCCGTGGCAGGCCTCAAACGCGTTTTGCATCTCCACCGTTTCGAAAAGACGCCTACTCCAAGGGCAACTCCGTAAAACAAGGCCGTTTTTAGGGGCAATATCCTGGGGCCGTTAAAATCCAACCCGAGTCCCGACACCGCAAATAAAAGAAACTCCCGTGGCTTTTCTCCGATACGCTGTTAAAAATTAAAAACGAAAAAACAAAAATAATTCGTATTTTTCCTTAGAGAGAGAGAAGAGGAAAAATACGAAGAAAAAGTACATACACAGAGGGTGGGGTGGTGGGGGTGTGGGTATTCCCGCCATGAACCCCACCCACGCCAAAACAAATAACGAAAATCCTGAATTTCATATGAAAATTATCGTTTAAATAATAAATAATTTAATTGTTGTATAATTCTTGTCCGGCTATAAATTCCGGGGGTTCGTTAGGGTTTTGAGTCCGGTGAGGCCTCCGTCTTCTTCTCATCCACACAGATAGAGAGATAGATAGAGAGAGAGAGAGAGAGAGAGAGAGAGAGAGAGAGAGAGAGAGAGAGAGAGAGAGAGAGAGAGAGAGAGAGAGAGAGAGAGAGAGAGAGAGAGAGAGAGAGAGAGAGAGAGAGAGAGAGAGAGAGAGAGAGAGAGAGAGAGAGAGAGAGAGAGAGAGAGAGAGAGAGAGAGAGAGAGAGAGAGAGAGAGAGAGAGAGAGAGAGAGAGAGAGAGAGAGAGAGAGAGTAATATATTGCCTGCCCAGCTGCTGCAACACTGTAAAGACGGCATTAACATAAGAAGAAGAATTAAAGCAAAAGGTGGCTCCATTGTAGCGAATTCGAGGACTGAAAGAGAGAGTAGTGAAATTCGGGCGGCGACGAAGAAGATGGTACTGAAGGAATTGATGAGGAGGCGGGCGGCGGGGGTGGCGGAGGGTCGGCCGGCGTGGCTGCGGAGCCTGATGACGGAGACGTTCTTCGTGCCTTGTGGGACCCACGACTCCGCCCGGAAGAACGAGAAGAACATCTTCTGCCTCTGCTGTTGCAGGAGCATTTGCTCCAATTGCCTCCCCGCCCACCGATCCCACCCCCTCTTGCAGGTACTACTACTACTACTACTACTACTACTACTACTACTAATTTTTCATCTCTTTTTCAGCTATACTACTTCTTCTTCTTCTTCAACAACACGAGTAGTTTTATTTCCTCCAATTTTTAACTTCCCAATTCGCGCGCCGCCCCGTATATATCCCAATTCTTCTCCTTCTTCTCCTCTTTGTCTCCCTGGCGACGCGCGTACTACTGTTGAATTTCGTCGCCGCTTTTAGCGCCCTTTGCGGTTTCTGTTCTGCTATGATCAAATATTGATTTTTTTATCCTTTTTCCTCTCTTTTAATAATTCCCATCGTTAATTACCTGGTAATATGTCTGATTCCGTCTCCTACAGCTACCTAGCTAGCAGCTCATCAGTCGCATTAATTAATTCACGTCGAGCAGCTCCTCTTCTCGATGCTTGATCGCCCTGCTGAATATCTATCGGTTCTTTAATTAGATCATCATCTCCAATAATATTCTTACGAAACAAGTTTCAATATATATACTAGTACTGTTTCCCCATTCTCGTCTCTTCAGCTTCCTTCTTCTTTTTTTTTGCTAGCCGGAGCCGAAGATCGTCTCTGGGTTTCTCATTTCGCGATCAATTAAATTAAGCATGTTGTTTAATACATTCTTTTTCTTTTCCCGAATTCTCCGTCGTAATTTGGGGCCGCTGGGGTGCTTTTACCCCTCCTTTTTTTCTCCACCCGAATTTTCTCCCTGCTCTGAGCTTTTTCCTTTTCATTTTTTTCTTCCGAGGAATTCAAATTCCGTCTTTTCATTTTCTTTCTAGTAATCCTCAAAAATTAATTCGCATAAACAACATTTGTAGAAGAATTTAGAGTCTATATTTGTCTTTTATCATGATTTTAATTCCCTCCGAGAAATAATATTGCAATTCCCATTTTCGGGGGACGTCGTTTCCTTTTCGAAATCTCGAGTCGGCGTTTCGCCGCCTTCGTGAGAGGGCCACAACCGTCATTTCACTCTCCCGATCGACCTGTCTTGAACCATGCACACAAGGTGGTGCAGAAAAAGAAAAAAAAAGCAAAAACTAATTAATTACTCGAGAGCTACTCGAGAGCATACACTGCTCCTTCGGTGCATGCGCGCGAGAGGGTTTTTTCCCACCCCTCGTGTGCACTGCCACGCCGTCGGTGTACGTCTCGAAACCGATGGTTACCGCAAAGATTTTCTCTTAATTAATCTCGATCCTGGACGTGGAGGACAGCCATAGGTGTCAGTCTGTGGATGGGCCCGGCACATGTTGTGGGCCGCGCGATGGGATGGGAGATGATGGGGTTCTTTTGAGTCAGGGCAGTTACACACCATATCTTACTCGCCTAATCATTGCTTACAACCCATTATTAGTCAACGCTGGACCTGCAAGATGCCTTTGACCGCCAGAGGACGTCAGAGCCTGACATGTTCAGATATTTCAGTGGGCCTCTGGCCCCACCTCTCTCTGTCTCATCTTCTTAATCTCGAATTTTTACCTTTCTTTCTGAGTTGATTTTTTCCTCCTTTGACCAGGTGAGGAGATACGTGTACCATGACGTGGCGAGGTTGGATGACTTGGAGAAGCTGATTGACTGCTCCTACGTCCAGGTATGTATAATTTATGTGAGACTACGTTCTTCGCATATGTAGATATTGTCACGTTATAATATTTGGTTAAGAAGGTGGTGTTTAATTGTGGTTTTGGCGGGGAATATTAATTTAATGCAGCCATACACGATCAATAATGCGAAGGTGGTGTTTTTGAACCAGCGGCCACAGACGCGGCCGTGTAAAGGGTCGGGGAACACCTGCCTGAGCTGCGACAGGATGTTGCAGGAGCCTTATCACTACTGTTCTCTCTCCTGCAAGGTGACCATTTATATAGATGATCAGGAACATGCATATGTTATTAATGTAGTCTTAATTTGTTTATGGGTACTGTTGCAGGTGGAGGGGGTGGTGGATCATGGAGGGAATTTGTCGAGCATTCTGTACAGGAGGGACTCGGAGCCGGAGTGGTCGTTCTCGCAGTTCGAGGGGCTGAGGATGGACGGGACAGACGCGGAGGAGGAAGAAGAGGAGGAGGAGGAGGAGGAGGAGGAGGAGGAGGAGGAGGAGGAGGAGGAGGAGGAAGGGGAGACGACGACGACGCCGAGCTCGGTGTTGGAGGGTTCAACGTTGCAGTACATGCATGTGAGGGGGTCGTCCTGCTCCAGCACCAGCAGCAACACCAGCAGGTTACTGCAGGGCGGCGGCGGGAACCAGCAGCTGCTTGGCGTGAGCGAGGACTCGGAGGTAGTCAAGAAGAAGAAGAACGGCGGCCTCCTCCCCAAGATTATGATATCCCTGAGCAGGCGCAAGGGCCCCTCACAGGTCTCCTCTCTCCTGATCCAAAATTAAACGAAGATATTACAGCAGGATCATCACGCAGTCGCCATTATTATGATTAATATGGAGAGAGGGGAGATTGTGATCCGATCCTATTCGTCGTACGTACGTACATTATAATAGCTGCTGCTGCTGTTGTTAATTATTATAATAATTTTTTTTTTTTTGTTGGGGAGCTGGGGGGATCAGTGGGGAGGAGATCGAGACAGGGGATCAGGGGTAGAGTAGTACTGACTGCGGGGTTAATATGGGGGGAAAGAAGTGGGAGGGGCTACAAGTACTGTCCATTACTAACCCGGTGGCCACCGCCTTTTGGGCCACCAATTTTGTAATCTCTTGTAATGGAATGGGCGAGCGATTATATAAATAGCTCTGGGTCTTATTTTCTGATGGATACAATACATACATTCTCATCATCCATATTGTCTTGTTTAGAAAGAGAGGAGGACCGAGGGACATGCATGTGATCAGAGGGGAGTGTTGCAGTACTACTAATTATGCAGGAAACAAAAGTACAGAGCAAGAAGAAATTTACAAGGGAGGACCTGGGCAACCCGTGAGGGAGGGAGAGAGCGGAGGTGTCGACGGCGATGCCCACCGCACGGCGCAGGCTAGGCTGTCAGTGGGTCAGACCCCTCGTACGCACCAGAATCAACCAAGTTTTCTGCAGATCCAGGAACCGGTCTTTATATTAAAAAAAAATAAACAAACAAACAAATAAATAAACAAATAAAAAAAATAGAGTTCTTAAAAATTTGTATGTATATCTATATATATACGTGATTGAACGACGACGACTATGCTTCCGTCCTCGATCGTCCGGCTATGGAAGTTGGAAAATGCAACCCACCCACGGCGTACTGTAGTACTACGTACGTTCTTCTTTTTCCTGTGTCT